>MPNW01000178.1:53099-102829 GCA_011800805.1 Hirudo medicinalis | reverse complement strand
AATATATAATATATAATACCTTCATTATAACATATTATTCGCAATACCTAATATATAATATATAATACCTTCATTTTAACATATTATTCGCAATACCTAATATATAATATATAATACCTTCATTATAACATATTATTCGCAATACTCGCAATGATGCTGAAATATTGCACCATGAGATGATCGTTGTTAAAGGTGTAAGATTTGAGTCAACACAAACATGTTACTATTAAAAGTTGAGATCATCCAAGTGATTGTTGTGTTAGTGAGTGTCGTGCTCATCATGTAAAACAGTTTCATTGAATAAAACTCACGACTCCACATCGTCTTGACAGACAAACTCAATTGAATTAGAAATTCGTTTGCAGCAAATAATTCCTGGAAAAAATGAATTCAGAATGAGGAGTTGTTAGCTTAAGTTAGTAATAAGTATGGCAATTGATGGAAATCGATGATGAAATGCACAATGCCATGAAAGGAGATCCTTATTTTACGTTATTCTGAGGTTGTTATTTTTAAAGTTGTTAAATGTATTTCTTAACTTCTTAAATATTTAATTCAATTATGATGTAATATGCTTTTTCAATCAGTTGTGATGTTATATGCTTTCTTAAGTTTCATCGTCATAAAATTCGCTCAAAGGATATTCATTCACGTGCACTCGTGATTAGCAGGAGCAGATGTTTCAATATTTGGACCTTGTTTTTTTGAGATCGACAAGGTCACTTAAATTTGACATTTTGACGAAAGTTTACAATGATATGAACTAGTTGATGGAGGGTTTTCGTGACGTTTGTTGATTGAACAACAATAATAATAATAATAATGGTAATGATAATGATAAGGATAATAATAATGATAATGATAAAAAGCTAATGATCATTGTGATGCTGATGATTATTTATTCAATTAACTTATTAATTCGTCTTTATTCATGCTGTCTTTAGGATGCTTTAACATCCAAAGAATGATCGAATAATGTCAGAATAAAAATGCTATGTCGAGTTATCAAATGTGATTGAACAATAAAAATAAAACAGCGATTATTGAAATAAATAATATAAAATTATTACAATTTATATTACAATTATTTATTAATTTCGACAGGGTGTGGATCAGGAACATACCTTCATTTTCCGCTGCTCCAGCGAGAGAGCCTGCAAGAACCTGTGGAAGTGCGCTGTCGAACATCACGGATTCTTCAGACTTAGCGGTCCTTCTAAACCGGTCGGCATGAAGCACTCTTTCCTCAGGATAGGCTCAAGGTTCAGATACAGGTAACGGATAGAGAGATGGCTAGAAAGACGGATGAGATGAATGAATGGATGGATGGAAGAATGAGATGGATGGATGGATGGATGGATGAGGTGATATGGAGAAGAGCAGTTTAGTTTGGAGAAGGATGAATTGTATACATCGAGACTGCACATTCTTCAATGGAGTGAGATTGAAAATGTAGATTTGAGAAAGTTCCTCAAATTCGTGAGCCCTTAAATGGCTTATTAATTTGATATTACACTCATTTCTAGGCGTTTCTTGAGTTTTTCCAATTATTATTACTTTTTTCATGAAATTCTTTTTAATTATTTCCCATTCAACTGTCCAAGTTGAGGATAAATACTTCTTAAACACTTGAATTTATCAGGAATTATTATTGTTTTAGAAATGATTAGAATAAGAATTTGTATATTAAAAAAAATATTTCGTCATATTTCTTTAAGAATAACTTTAATTTTAACCTTTACTAAAAACAAACACCATCAAAATTATTAATGGTCATGGGTGCAGCAGAAAAATGACCCCTTGACCCTTGAGTGTATTGAGTGTAACCCTGGTGACCTTCAAATTCTTCAGTTACAACATTTGCTTGTCATTTGGATCTTTTTTGCTACCCTTTTTGAGGAATTCAGCAGAAAATTTGGTAGATCTTGTCAGTCTTTGTGTGACAGCCTTGCAAACAAGTGACACAAGTATTGAATAAGGAATCAGTCAAACTTGTGCGCACACAAAAGCATGGCCTTCTATTAGGAATGTTTGTTTAAGTTTTGAACTTATTTAATCTCTTCAGTCTTTCTTTCTTTTGGAATTGTTATTATTGTTACGCATCACGAATGTTTTAATATTTGAAAATAAGAAATTTGAACGTCATTTGCAGCGGGAACACAGAACTGCAGTCTCTGACGTCCGTGAGGGCGAGAAAAAGCGTGAGCTTCGAGCGAAAACAAAGTCAGAGGACGTCCAGACGACTTGATCAATCGATACATCCCTCTTCTGTCTTTCGTCAGTCCTTGAGAGGCAAATCTGAGCAGGAACCTTCCGCCAACATTTCCAGCAATAACAACGTTGATGCCTACCACAGCATGAAAAGGTGAGTTTTTATATCTTGAATTGTGCGGCTCGTTGTTAAATTCATTAGTCGTTTCAGTTTTGACGAATTCGATGAATAAATTAATAAATTATAAATAAGGAATAAACAAGCGTCAGATTCACACATCCGACGAATTTAACTTCAAGCTGGGAGCATGTTGTTTTAAAGTTAAACTTTTGCAGCTGTTTTACACTCCTTGTTAAAAATGTCAGTGTTCAAATTATGGTAATTTAATCTAAGAAATGTGATCGTCGATCCCCCTGAAAACATTCCATCCTCTTAAAGGTTACAGCACACGACAGGCACAATAGGCAACGGAACATTGAATCGCCCAAGAAGCTCGAGGAGATTCAACAATCCAAGCGATACCTCATCAGAAGCCCACCATCACCACTTACAACAACAAAAACAACAACAACAACGACAACAGCAGCAGTTGCAACCATTAGATCACGACATATCGTACAGAAGGAGGCAAATACTTCCATCGACTCAACTTTCAAATGAACATCAACGACCTCGTACAAGATCAACAGAACCTCCGAGGGTGCGCAGCCAGGGCCCAACAACAGCAACTACAAACGCGTCACTCGACTTTTCCACGACGACAAAAAGAGGGGCCATCAAATCAGAAACACCCAAAAAATACCCCCTCAATGATACGCAACACAAAAACCACGAAATTCTTGTCTTCTCGAGCAACAACAGCAACAACAACCATGCTCGTACTTTGTCACCTCGAAATGAAGTTCAGGGTCATCTCAACAACAACAACAATAACGACGACAAGAGAATCTCAGAGAAGCTCAAAAAAGGACCTTTTAACAGGGTGAATTTGAATTGCTGATTGATAATTGTTATCCCCTCCATTTGCACGACAGCCAGCTTTGTTAAAGTGGAGTTTACTTTGGAATTAAATTCTTGCTTAAATTATGAAAAATGATAATGAAAATATTAACTTAAGTTGTTTGCAGAATATGCAGCAAGTGTAATAACCACTACTACAAGTGGTAGCGAATCGAGTGCACGGAATAATAAACAATACTTTTATAACGAAAATGTACTTTTAATAATAATTTGCAGCTTTTATTAATGAATTGTTTTTTAAATTAATAAACCCATAATTTTTAAAATTCCCAGCGAGACGATCCAAAATTTCAGTCCACAAATATGGCAATGAGTTCAGCAGCTTACAACACAGGTGAAAATGACTATTGTTTTTATTTTGTTGTCAACTTATAGATATAAAAAACAATGAAATAAAAACAGGTACATTATTTTGGACCACCTGATTCGATAATAAGTAATGCTTAATTTTAATCACTTTTAAGCAGTTAACTATGTAATTATTAACTATATTATTTGTTATTATCAAATGAATAGTAATACTAATTAATTAAATGATTTGAAATGGAATCTGACTGATTATCTTTTTAAATTTTCTATTAAATACTTTCTCAACAGATGGCATTTTGAAGAAACCTCGAAAAACATTTTCAACGAGCAACATGATGGATGTGACCCCTTCAGACGTCTATGGACCTCAAAAGTCAAAAGTTGATTGGTCGAAATCAACCACCAATCCCACTGCTTCTCCAGCGCTGGTAAATCCAGGTGCTCCACAACAAAATAATTACAAGGAGAATCACAACAGAGGTAGGATTCAGAATAAGTCGAACAATCAAAATCTTTATAAAAATTTTATTTAATATTTACAATAATTATATTGATATATTATTTAACTGACTACAATATTTTGTAAACTTACTTGTCAATGATCAATGTCATCACTGTTTGTACTTAGTGATTGTCTCTTTGGTCCACATTTTGAATGCAAGAATGTGAATATGAATGTGGATGTGAATGTGGCACGAAAATGTTCAGCTTCAATTAGAGAGCTCCATTTTTACAAATAAAACTTCAGTACAATTTCACAGCGTTCCACTCAAGTCTTCAAAAGAAGCCGAAATTCCAACCATCTCCACTCCGTGTCCCAGAAGCCATTTTAACAAAAAACACGTCTGCTAAGCATGGAAATTCCGACCTTCCCTATCTCGAGCAGACGACTCATAGACTTCCGCTGACTTCCTCTTCGAGCCACAACCAGCATCTCAACCACCCCCTGGCAAATTACTCTCGAAGTCCAGTCCAACAGCCAATAGCTAGAGAGATCAGCTACTCTCCATCCTATCAAAATCAAGCTCAGTTTCACCCCAGCCAATCCAGTAGAATCCCCTTTAACCAACAACATCTAATTGGTCACTCGTCACACGAACACAACCATTCAAATCCCAGTCCCTTTGGCTACAATGTGTACAATGCTTCGGGACAAATGGTTGCTAAGCAACAGGCGCCCACGAGGAGGGTTGTGCAAAGAAACGAGAGGTCCAAAAGCGTCGTCATCCTTACTACGGAAGTATAGCACTTGATTAGAATTAATTAGCTGTCATTAATTTTGCTGAAGCTCTCGGCTTATTGATTGTGTTATGGAACTTTGTTTTGTGCGAGGAGAATTTAATGTTCGTAAACTTTATCGAGAGTTCAAAAATAGTTTTTGTCGTCTTAACTCTAATGATTGGGATTTTTAAACTCAGACAGAAGAAAAATTATTTTAATTCCCGTCAAACTTTTTTTTAATTCATTTTTATTTTATTTTTCTCGCCCAGCTGTGTTCGGAGTATTACTTTGACTAGACTTTAGTGAATGGTGCTACTGTTAGTTGTATTTGGAATTGGCGCGTCCAGAGGTTCTTCGCGAATTTGAATAAGAACGAATCTAGTTGTTAATTTGTTTCATTTAATGAAGAACAACAACGCCATGAAAAATAAAATTAAAAATTCTATATAACCAAGAACTCAGTAGGACCACTCTCAATGCAAACTGTTATTTCCAATAGATAGGGAAACAGTGGGGGATGCAAAATAGTTAATCACCAGGAGGATCATTTCTGACAGGGAAATGGAGAAAAATAATCACCAATATTAATTTGCAAATGTTAAGTAATATTCACTCATTAATTAAAACTGGACATCTGAAAGAAAAAATAAATTGGAAACCAGGAGGTGGAGTGATTGTTGAGTGCTGAGAAATCCAAAGCCCCTAAAGATACTCCCTGACCTTCCTGGCACCTCTTGAAGGATTCCAATGCGGCTATCGATCACGATGGACATGGCACTTGGCTTCCATCACCAGGTGAATGTCGGCTTTTCGGGGTGCGGATGTTTCCGAATGAGGAACCTCAAAATGTCCGACAGCGATATCACTCCGATCAGCACCTGGTTTTCATCCACCACGACCAGTCTGTGGACCTGGTATTGGAGGAATGTTACGAAAAGTGATTCAAAATGCAAAATTATTCGGTTTGTTAGAAATTAAAGCTGCATCGCCATGAAAACTTTTTCATATTTAATGTTGAGAACACAAAAAAATATATCTGACTTCTTAAGTAATCAGTAAACTGGTAGAAGAGAAGTTGCCAATAAATAAACACAAGCAAATGCATGTTATTAATTGTACCTTTGACGAACTCAAAAGAAGTCTTACCTCTGCCGACGCTATCTTCTCCATGACCGACCGCAGGGTTGAAGTCTTCAGGCAGGTTTGTACACTGGAAAAGGCCTGATTAAGAATACACTAATTAAACTCAGCCTTATTATAATAACATACATTATAATAGTTTTATAATATAATTATAATAACATAGTTAGGCAGGCCAATATTAAAATCATGGCAAAGCTTTGTAGAATCAGAGAATTAGAGCAAAATATGAATATCCAGCTGTCCACATAATCAAAAGAACTTCCAAACTCAAAAAAAAACTGTCCAAACTAATTTCCAGTATTGAAATATTGGATGTACCAACAAATGCACCAACAAATGCACCAACAAATGCACCAACAAATGCACCAACAAATTACTGTTTGCAATGCATAATGACAGAAGTCCATCTTACCCTCTTCTTGTTTTCAATGGATTTTGCAATGCTGATGCCTAGGTCTAAGTAGACTTTGTTTGGTGCAATGTTCTAAAAATATGACAAACATTCATTAAGGTGCAATTAACTCTAATTGACATTGCTTTGGTCTGATTAAAGAATCACACATTCGTCCGTATTCCTTTTCTTAGTCAATCAAATATCTCACTATCGTAACTGATGTTGATGTTCTAATCGTTCAGGATAAGACAATGCTTTGAAGCATTTTTGTTGAAGCTTTGATTCCTAACGATTATCATTTGATCCATTTTCACAGACACCAATTATATATTTATTTTTTATTTATTTCTAAAATTAAGTGCAACAGCCTCACGACACTCACGATGACGTCGAACTTGGCGTAGACGTCGACGACCTTCATGTTTTCATCCACCACTGGCAGGGCCGAAATGTTCCTCTTCAGGAGCAGTCTGATTGCTTCAATGACTGGAGTATCATTGTGGGCCTGACATCAAGTTTCAAATGCTAAAATTACCTTCAATAGTTTAAAAGGAAATGTGCATGAATTCAAACTTATCGATAAATAAATGTTTAAGGCATATTTCTTTTACAAGAAATAGATTTTTAGATGAACCAAAGATAAAGGCAGTCCCACCCTTGTTTTGAAAACAGAGATTAATTTATATTACCTTGCCCTGAAGGCCCAACTTTTAGAGATAATATCAAAATTACAAAATAACCACCAAAATAACCAAATATCTTCTCAAAATGTCTCAGAAATAAAAATATTCTTTAAAGCAAACAAAAAGGTATTTATAAACTTCAGGAATTAACATATCTATAACTCTTATACATCATAAGCAACTAATTTACTATTTAGTTCATCAGTATTACTCTTACATATCACCAGTAACTGATTCACTAATCAGTTCTTATCAGTTATTCTCACAAACACCAGTAACTGATTAACAATTCAGTTCTTATCAGTTATTCTTACATATCACCAGTAACTGATTCACTATTCAGTTCTTATCAGTTACTCTTACATATCATCAGCTACTGAGTAAGTACCACCAATTCATTTACCACCCACATAGGCAAGGTTGGTGTAAGAGCCAAGATTCAACTCTTCAAGTGTCTTCTTCATGTACTGTGGCTCAGGCATTTCATATATCTGAATAAATTACTTGCCCATGAGGATTGAAATAATTATTATAATGGAGAAATAATTAAACAAATTTTGCAAAACATTATATTAAAACAAACATTCATTTAAAAAATACTAAACCAATTTAGCCGAAACAAGTTTGATTAAAAACGACAAAAACACTCACGTAAATGAAAAAGAACCGAAGAATTCTTTTGTGAGTGACGATGAAGAGGGCATCCCCCGTCAAGGGGTCGATGACGGGGAGTCTGTGGACCTGCTCCTCGTGGAGAACTCTGATGGCTTCCATCAAAGTCATGTCGGGACTGGCATGCACCAGTGGTTTTTTGTAGTCATCGAGAATCTCTGGAAGTACGCATTATGAGCATTAATTCACTACGTTATTAACATATATATTGAAAGAATTTAGTAATATGAACGATACAAAAGTTGAACAAAAAATTGTTGATGTCATGAAATTGTCAAAGGATTATAAATCATTTTGTTTATTGGTTATTAACATTATTTAATCATTATAAGTATCACCACCATTGGAAAGAATACAATTTATCAATGACTGAATCTGGTTATTTGTTCCTGATGAATAACTTAATTCAGGGCCCGGTGTTTCTACTTGTGGACGAAATCCTTCTCATTGAGGATCAAGTCAGCAAGCTTTGCAATCCATGTTTAATTCCAAGAATTTCTCAGCACTTCCACTGTGTTTCATTTAATATCTCAAATCGTAATGAAAAGACAATTATTTTATTCAAGTCAAAACAGTTTATTTCTAAATAATCTTCGCTAAAATACAATCACAATGATTTTAAAAATTTGTTTATAATGAAATAAATACCTCAAGACTCACCCCGCCATGTGTAGATTTGGTGGCTGTCCAGCTCTGGCATATCACCCTAAAAAAGATATAAAAATAAATAAGTAAACTGACTTATTTGTATGCAAATAAATATTCAAACAATGACTGACCCCCGGTTCTTTGTAGTACGTGACAAGAATTTTTATAAAATCAGTCACTGTCAGCATGCCTGCAATTTGTTGTTATAATTTTGATCCTTATTGTTCTCACTAAATTATCCATATCACCTTTTATAATACTATTTGTTGCATCACAAGACAGAAAGACTTGTTTGTTTTGTAATTTGTGAACATCAGAATTGAAGTTACTACTAACCCACGTAGCACTTGCTGTCGATCCCATAACGGAGCAGCCCTCACACCTGTGTACATGAGAGCCAGGAAGGCCTTTTTGATCTAATCATTTTACCTTTATTACTTACTTAATCAATTTCTTTTTTTTTTTCCAAAAGGTTAATTAGCAAGCTGAATATATTTACAAATTTTCAACCAATGCACACAATCTATTTGTATTGACATGAATCATCCGGATTTAATAAATGAAACATCAAATTTATTTCTTATGAAATTTTCTTATAACATGGACATCACATCTAAATCCATACACTGATCTTTGTGTCGAAGACAACCAGCTTTGAACTGGTTGGAATGAGGTCATAGCAGTGGTAAGCAGCCAGAACTTTGGCATAAACTGCTTCTGGTTCATCATCTAGAAATATGAAATAACTGTTAAAAAATGTAAATGACAACATTTAATTCAAGTGCTTCGACAAATATGACCTAGCACTTCCATGACCATCTCCTCTTCTTCTGCCATGACCTAAAAATATTTTTTAAATATATAATTCTATCTCAATTAATTAATTAATTTGGAAGACTACATTTAAAATTTGTGAGCTCTTGTTTCTTTCCTTCCATATTAAGACCTGACGTGACTTAGGACTGAGCTGAGAGATGTCTACTGCTTTAAATAAAGCCAAATTTAAGAAAAAATTGAATTCATTTGAGAATTATAATTTTGGAAAATCAAGATTAGCAACTTAATCTTATCTCTGTAAACCTTTATCAGTAAACGGTACTCTAAGTAAATGGGGGTGCTTGTGCATTATTAAAATCGACAAATAATACAGGAGTAGTCGTCGTCAGCTGTAAGTTCTAATTTTTTCTAAAACAAGCATCGCTTCACGACACACACCGAGATCAGAAGTTCAAGGTTGCTACTGTTTACTTGCCGGTGACTTTTAAAATGTCTTCAAGGTCGCGGGTTTGAGAAATTTCTGCTTAGTCTTATATTGTCTTAAAATTTACTATCATTCATACATATATTCAATTGCTGAATAAAATCTACAAATGCATTTCATCGTCTCGGATCTAAACAAACCGCTGTTTATCCGCAGGCTGTATGTCTGCTGTATGTTAGAAACTGCCATTCAAAAGGCGATTACTTAAATGTCGATGGGACCATATGGTTCATTAGTTTTTCAAAATTATTGATATCGGAAAAAGTCGGATAATCAAATAAAATGGAAAATATCTCCATTAAAAATCTTCACGCTCATTTTAAAGTCTGTCCAGCGATCTTAAGAATATGTTCTGTTCTTTTTGTGGTCGTGAGGCGTTGGAGTTTTGTAAAAATGGAGCTGGGAAAAGTGGCAGAACGAAAAAAGTAGAACCTGCAACTGATTTAGAGAAGTGGCGTCTAACATGTGCGAATGGAAGGAGAAGTTGGTATTTCTTGAAGGATGTCGATGAAGATTTCTCATATCTCGACAGACCTCAGACGTTTCTTGAGAAATATCTACTTGGAATTGAAGAAGTACGCTTACATTCTTGCATTTTGAAAGTGAAACGGGCATAAAATATTCTTCAGAAATAACAGATATTATTTGGATATTTGGATGCAATGCTTAAAAAACTTTAAAACATCCGAGTATCATGCATACATATGCTTTTAGAAAATTTTGAAAATAAATTTTTTAAATAAGTTTTCAAAATAATTTGTAATTAAAAAAATAAATTTTTAGTCAGAGAATGAGGTCGTAACGTCTCAACCAAAGAAGAGGAGTCTTGAAAACGCCATTGAAGATGGTGTCAAAATCCTATGCAAGCTGCAAGCAGAGGATGGTCATTGGCCAGTCGATTATCGAGGACCTGGCTTCGTCACGCCATGTGAAATGAATTTGTTTTTCACACAATATTATTGTTGTAACATACCGTGACAAATGTTATGTTTTACTAATCCTGATTATTATAATTTAAAAAAATATTCTGGCTTCATTATTTTAGAAACTATATTTCAAATACCTCAAGACGCTCATTAGGTCTTACACTAATTTTCCAAACCATTTTGATAACATTTTGTACTTTGTCAGGCCTCGTCCTTGCTTGTCATGTCACCAATACCCCGATGGAAATGGAGCAGAAACTCGAGATAATCCGAGGTTTCAGATCATCCCAGTGCCCTGAAGGAGGATGGGGAACGTTAGTAAATTTAATTTATTTGATTGTATGCTATTCCAACAAGTTGCAATATAATCGAAGGCAATTATTACATCGTTATTATATTGGTATTGTGGAAAATGTTTTTATTAATTCAAATAATATTAGCCATATTGTTGAATAAACTTTATTACATGAAATGAATAATATTAATACCCCCTAATTTCGGCAAGTAATACTAGAAACTTGGAAGGATCTCCCACTGTTCTTTCCACGACCATGGCCTAAACATACGGCATTTTGTAAATTAATAAATGTTAAATAAATGTGCTTTGCAGGAGAATGCTGCCGGAGCCTTTCTCGTGACCGGTTGCACTTTGGATGATTCATACAGGAATACTTTCCCCTTAATGGCACTGTCCAGATACAGATCCATTTATTATTATAGCACAGTCCAGTTGTGATATACTTGCTACAGAAAATTGCCACGAAACTTATCTGAATACGATATTTTCTGTAGATTACATTATTGTAATGATTATTTGGTGCGATAATTTTTCTCATTGGGAGTCAAATAAATAAGCTAGACGTTATGATAACTTATTCTGCCAAAAGGATTTAGTTGTAAAGAATTGTTGATCCAGATTGTTTTCGACGTAGATATGAATTCTCACGAGGTTAAAAAAAATCTAACGAACATGGGCTTTAAAACTCTTTTAATTAGTTGCCGAATTTTATTTGGTCCTCAAGAAGGCAAAAGTCTTTCATTATTTGACTTCACCATGGCGAGACTTAGTTTAATCATTAAATTATGTTGCGTAATCCAGTGATTTATAAACTTATTAATTGGATTAAAATTTTAAGAATGTCTTTAAGAAAGTCTTTCTCAAAAATTCAACAAAAAGTGTACAACCCGGCAAGTGTGGTTTGGTTCTCTTGGACTCATGTTTTTATGTGCGATCAGCTGATCACGCCTGACAAATTAGAGTGCAGACACATCGTACCAGTGAGTGATGCGATATTTAAACATTTTATAACTTTGCAGTCCAGAAATGTACCAGTGTTAAGTTATTTATTGAAAAATGTACTGCATTAAAATGTTTTCCTCGTTATTCTCAGATGATTCGTTTATTTACCGAAATCTATCGCCAAGGAATCGCGGCGGACCCCAGAGGACGGAACCAGCAACGGATCTGGAGAAATGGCGTCTGTCGAATGTAGATGGCAGACAGACATGGTACTTCTTGAACAACGATAACTTGTATCTCCAAGAACTTATTCGACCACAAACATTACTTGAGAAACATTTGCTGGGAATCGATAAGGTGGTGAATCATTTGGAGGTTTTGGAGAACGTAGATGGAAATACAAATTACGAAAAAAAAAATTAATAATTGAATCAATTTCGACCCCTGATTAAAAGTGACTTTTGAGAATATCACACTTTGTTAGTGAAAATCTAGACTCACATGCAACTTCAAATATTCTTTAGATAGTAACAACACAACCAAAACAGGAAAACCATCTTGATGATGCAATTTCCAGTGCTGCCAAATTCCTTTGCTGCCTTCAGGCTGAGGATGGTCACTGGCCTGGAGATTATGGAGGGCCTTTGTTTCTAATGCCTGGTTGGAAGATTTTTTTCTCTTTTGGTTAACTACTACCAGTTAAATTTTTCATTATTTTAGTTAATTTTGTTAAAATTTCCATTTTAATGATTTTTCATAATTACAATTTAATCACACATAATTTTAGTAAAATATATTTCTTTCATCATAAAAGGCTTTATTAGGTCAGAAAGTTTCGAAAGCAGACAACATTTTGTACTTTGTCAGGCCTCATCATTGCCTGTCATGTCACCAACACCCAACTGGAAATGGAGCAGAAACTCGAGATGATCAGATACCTCAGATCAGTCCAGTGCCCTGATGGAGGATGGGGACTGTTAGCATAACTCATAATCACTTCTGATATATTTGTTACCTTACATGACAACTATTTGTAATTGATCTTTTGATCAATTTTATCAGTAAAAGGAATTTCCATTAAAATTACTTTTGGATCACCAATGACCCACCAATAGGCACACAGAAGGGCCCCCAACTGTCCTTGGCACGGCCTTGAACTACGTGTCCATGCGTCTGCTCGGCGTATCCCCAAAGGATCCTGTACTCTTGAAAGCTCTTGCTTTGCTTCATTCTCTTGGTTTGTCTAACCCAATTTCTATGAAGAATTTGTTTTTGCTTCACTTCAACTAAACCAACTTCAACTTTCACAAATTATTAATCATTAAATTAAGCATATTCATAATTAATAATTAGTTGCTATAAATATGTAATTAATTTTAATATTAATAATGATTTATAAGTTTGAATAATTTTTTAATAATTTATTGTTAATTTTAACAATGATTAATTTAAAATTGACATATTATCATTTTTTTTACCGTAATTTTTCTTGAAAACAAACTTTTTACTTTTTTAATACTTTTTAAGTTTTGTTCCAATCATCAAATCCAGGTGGCACTGTTTCAATTCCTTCTTGGGGAAAGTTTTGGTTATCAATCCTCAACCTGTACAAGTGGGAAGGAATGAATACTCTTTTGCCCGAGCTTTGGTCTGCTATTTGTGTTTCAATTTTCTAATTTGCAAATGTTGTAGGCATCAAAAAGTTACTTGTAATGAAGGAGAAATTGTAAGTATTATTTAGATGTAATTAATACAATGCTATTTGTTTTGGCCTCGGATCAGTGTTGTTATGTTATATATGAATTTTAAGTAATTTTTTGTGGGAAATGAAAATATAGATTGTGATGCAAGCATTACTGAAACAATGCAGTTCGTGGAATTATTTCAATTACATTTTACTTAAAAATGTGAATTATTGTCTAAAAATTATTGTTATTTTTTTTGTCAAGGTGCTTACCAGAATGTCTGCCCTTCCATCCGAGCAAAATGTGGTGCCACTGCAGGCAGGTTTACCTGGCATGTCCTACTGCTACGGGGTTCGCTTTGTTGCCGAGGAGACTGAACTCATTATCCAGCTGAGAGAGGTACTCACCTGGAGAAAATGAACAATTCATGTTCCCACAATTCAACATTTTAAATATTGAAATCATTTTTTCTTGAAATGAATTTGTAAGTTACACACTTTTTCTATCATTTAGTTGGCACACGTAAACATCGTAATGCTAATAAGAAGCAGTTTAATTATTAATTAGTCTTCTTGTGTTCTTTGTCTGCTTTCAATGAAAAAAAAATAATAAACAAATAATAATTCACAGCATCTAGGTTAATTTGTTATTCTTGTCACTTGAATCTCATAATTCATTGGTAATGGGATGGCTCCAATTACCACTAGTTATATTTTAATTCCATTACAATAATTATAATTACACTTACATTTGAGATGAAATAGTTTCGGACTTTCCTTCGATAGGAACTCTATAACGGCGAATATCGAGCAACCGATTGGTCCAAGCAGAGGAGCAAAATATCTGAGGCCGACTTGTACACACCTCACTCGTGCCTGCTGGACTCTTTTTTCTGTGAGTTTAAGGTGTAAATAATTTTGAATATTGAAAATAAATCAATGCAAAATATAAAATTTATTGTTTAGCTAGGTATATTTTTATTTGCTCCAGGTCTGGCCAATGCTTATGAAACTTGTCACATTTCGAGCTTCAGAAAAATATCATTGGATCGCATTCACGAGCACGTCTGCTTCGATGACGAAGTCACCGATTTCATAAGCATCGGACCCGTCGGTTTTCAAAAATACTTTTTGGCATTTTTGCTTCGGCTGTTGTTATCGTTCAGAATTATTTTATGTTGATTGATTGAAAGCTAATGTACCAATTGATGTTAGTTGATTCAATTAGCCATTCATTTTTATCTTAAAATATTTAAAACAAATTTATAAAAATATATGTTTTTTTCTATTGTCCCCAAAATAACAGGTATCCAAGACAATTCAGATGATTGTCAGATGGCACAGAGACGGTCCTGATAGTGATCCATTCAAAAAACATCAGGAACGGGTCCGTGATTATCTATGGTACGAATCGAAACTCAAGTCCAAGTTATAAATGAATATTTAAATTTATTATTATTATCAAGTCCAAGTTATAAATGAATATTTAAATTTATTATTATTATCAAGTCCAAGTTATAAATGAATATTTCAATTTATTATTATCAAGTCCGAGTTATAAATGAATATTTAAATTTATTATTATCGATCGGTTTGTTCAAAAACACGTTGTTGTTTTCAGGCTTGGTAAAGATGGAATGAAAATGTCGGTCAGTTATTTAAAATCCTACTAAACAATAATTATGTTCCATGAATTTTTATTCTTTTGTTACATTTTGATAATTTAAGTTAACGATTAGTTTCACTAAATAAGGGAAATATTACATTTATAAATTAAGTTCATAAATTGCTTTTGAAAGGGCACCAATGGTTCTCAACTCTGGGATACTGCATTTGCTCTGCAAGCACTTCTGGAGGTGCATGGCTTGCATTATTATAAGTTCTTAAGCAATCATGCAAAACTGAATTATATTTTTCATTGCTTTTACATTTAGTCAAAGAAGAGTTTAAATTTGAAGATGAACGACACTTTATTGAATGGCAAGCGATTCTTAGAACTGACCCAGATCTCTGAACGTAATCCAGATTTTGAAAAGTATTACAGGCAGCCTAATAAGGTTGGCATGGCATGGTTATTTGTATTGATTAGTATTATTTATTTGTAATAATTAGCACATGCAAGGAGATGATTTGTCTTTAAACAATACATTGTTTAATAATTCATTACATAAAATGTAAAATGTACTTCATTTATATAGCGCCATATGCATAGCGTCAGAGGCGCTTCTTGTCAACCATTTATATAGCGCTCCTTCCCAAGGGCGCTTGTGGCAGTGCAGGCTGGGTTTCGAACACGACACATTACGACTGTTGCCATTACCGTCGTATGCAGGAACGTAACCCATTCGACCAACCCGTAAGTTCCGGATTTGACCTCGTGTCGGAATTCGACCTGTGCCTCTGGGGGTGTCCGGAGGTCGACGAGGAGGAGGTGGGGAAGATGGGAAGGGTGTGACTGCTGCTGCTTCCCGTGGGGTGGGGCTTCGAAGTGCTGGGGGATGTTTCACTGGACCTGGTAAAACGGAGTTTTAATGCAAGCGATGTTGATTCCAAGAGTCGTGATTTGATGCAAAGAATTGAATTATTGGAGTTCATCTAGAAGTTAAAGAGGCAAGCCTGATCATGACAAAAAGCAAAATTATTCCCTCATAATAAGAGAACTGTGCACCTGCTGACAACACTGCTGCTGTACCTCTGACCATCCTCCCCGCTGCTGGCCTGCACCCCCTCCCCGGAATTGTTCCGGGCACCGGCATTCGAGGGCTCCTTGGGTCGAGCACCTCTGGAATTTCCGTTCTTCCTGCGCCTCAACCTTCTGAAGGATTCGCCGAACGACTTTCGCAAGGACATGCTCCTGGTCTTAAAGAGGAATTTTGAAGACCCTGTAATCAATTGTCAACTGCTGGTTGTTAAGCGTTCAATGAGTGTGATATTATTATTATTATTATTATTATTACAATTATTATTATTTTTGACAAAGAGTAGCTCGAGAAGTTTAACAATGAATCTACGAGTGCTTAGTAATTTTTTTTTAAATAATTAAAAATATTAAATGTAGTTCATTTATATAGCACCGTATGCATAGCGTCAGAGGCGCTTCTTGTTAACCATTTATATAGCGCTCCTCCCAAGGGCACTCGTGGCGGTGCAGGCTGGGTTTCGAACACGACACATTACGACTGTTGCCATTACCGTCATATGCAGGAACGCAACCCATTCGACCAACCTGCACAAAATAACATCCTAATATGGAAATGTTATTAATACATTTAATAAAGTAATTTTAAATGCCAGACCTTGAGGGATCAAAGTTCGCTTGGTCATGACAACCTTTCTATACTGGAGGTCAAAGACTGCATAGCCATAGACTGTTCCCACTGAGAGACTGGAATGGATAATAGTAATATTGGATTTTATTAAGCAATAACATATTAATATTATATTAATTAATTGATTTTCGTATTCATTTAAAAATTTCATTATCGCTTTAACTTGTGCTGCATTTCA
The DNA here is from genome assembly GCA_011800805.1 of Hirudo medicinalis. NCBI lineage: Eukaryota > Metazoa > Annelida > Clitellata > Hirudinida > Hirudinidae > Hirudo > Hirudo medicinalis. The sequence continues at coordinate 85,909 of MPNW01000178.1, read as the reverse complement.
TAACTCCTCCCAGGCAATGGAAACGACTTACAGACTCGTATCTTCGTCAAAAGTCATACAGGTCGGTTCAACTGGTGGCATCACCTGTACGACCGCCGTCAGCCGATACCCTGCAATGCCCGTCATCCTCGTCCCGACGGGGTTGAGAACCAGGGCTTCGTGGCCTACCCACGAGTACCCAGTGTTTTCCTCGACAATGTTCACTGTCACGACCTACGGTTAATAATATAAACATCTCAATTAAATGTTATTATTTTTGACTCCTGCAATAACCTCTCCTTGGCAAAACAGAGAAAATAATGGCCATGCAATTTCAGAGAAATTGCATCCTGCTTGCATAATTGGGAAATAATGTTTGGGATGTTTTATTTTAGGACTAAAACTGGCTATTATTACTAGTGATGCAATGATTAGCATCTTAAATAAGAAAGGATAGAATCCTCAAAAGCACTTAATAAATGCCAAAGACTGAATTAGCAGGTTTCAGAGCCTTATAAAATAACATAAACAATGCTTGAAGCACGATGCATCAAGCTATCGTTATTATCATTACTTCATTTTATCACCAAATAAACATTTTCCCAACCTTCCTTATCCTTATTCCTAGAAATGGACATTCCATAACTATTTCTTAGCCAATTCAGCATCCTATCCCTCATGGATCAATCCAATCCACTTAATCATGCACGCACCCATCCACCAATCTATCCATCGCCTATCTCTCCATCATCTGGCCATCCACCCACCCATACAAACCTAAAAGTCAAAACCTACAGCAACATCTGCCTGCTCTTTGGAACCTCTTTCTTGTCGTAGGAATTCAAACACCATTACTTGCCCCGAGTTTCCAGCAGCTATGAGGAGCTGACCCTGTCTAGAGATGAGAAGATGACGAATGCCTAGCTGGGGGTCTTCGCCTCTTGGGTCAAAGGCCCCGACCTGAAACGTGTATCAGACAAAGAGTTGTTGCCATGCCGATAACGATTCTGCATTGGTAATCATTAAATGACTAAGTATTATATGTTAAATAATAAAAATAAGGGTTCTTAATTAATGACTAAATCAACACATTGGTGTCAATAAATATTTTAAATCCCATCAACTTGTTCCTAAAACTTCAACCAAAAACTTCAAGAATTGACCTTCCTGAAAGGTGGCCATTCATCAAGGTCGTTGAAAGCCCTCTTCCCATTACAAGGGTCATCTTCTCCATCGAAGCCCAGAGATTTCTTATCCTCTTCTTCGTCGCCAAAGTCCTGCCTGGAGCCTCCCTGCCTCAGAAAATATCGGGAGGTGCCGATCCTATAGACGTGTTTCATGCCCGTCCTGATCGGACAGAAAAATTTGATGCTGCCGTCTTCGTGCCTATGATTGGTTGTCAAAATGTTCAGCCTTCACCAATATTAACGGTGAAAATGGTTTCAAAATAGCAAAACCACTTGCACGCAGGTTGGCATAACGGATCGTGTTCCTGCATGCAACAATAACGACGATGGTCGTAATGTGTCGTGTTCGCAACCCGGCCTGGGATTGCCCTTGGCAATGTAGGTGTGCTACATAAATGGCAGATCGATTAAAAAAAGTGCCTTCACATCCTGTTACATGGCAAGGTACTCAAAAGATCGAATAAATACAAATGTGAAACCGTCACAAACCCGATAACCAAAAGCTTTTGATTGTCGGGCCTCTTATTAAGATTTTTCCCTCCTGTGATTGGCCAATCCCTTGGAGATATTCTTGGATTTGACCTGATTTTAAATGATGCATTTTCAACCAGAGCATCAACAATGAAAGGGCAAGCATCACAATTGTATGCAGAACACAGAATGGGACTTGATTGGATGTTCTGCATGTAGGGCAATTCGAATGTTGGCCAATCGGGCGAGAGCAGGTCGATGGCAACAAATTCCTCCTCTGCCAAAATCAAGAGGGATAGGGCTTCTTCTTCGGCTGCAACAAACAGGCAATAATGTTTTATACAGGCGATTACAGTAATATTAAACATTTTGTAATATTTTTGAAATAACGTGTAACAAAACTTTCTATTCTTTAATTAATAAAACCTATCAATAATCTGAATCAATGAGGCATTATTACAAATACAGACCATTGCTAATTATTTGATGGAATTCAAAAATTAGTCACATAAAGCACAATAACTCTTGTACAGACCTCTGCTCGTAAAGATTTTAAAATGTAATCAAAATAATCAGGTGCACCTACCTGACGAATCACCTTGATCGTCGTCGTAGGTAACCACGACGATGAAGTCAACGACCCGAGAGGAGAGCTCGAACACGACGTGATCGGAGCTGTGATTCATGACCGTGACCGTGTTTTTGTCGCTGTGACTCGCTCTTGGCATGCCACCACTGAAGAAGAGGTAGATGTCGCCACTGTGGAATTATGAGAATGCTTGTAACAACACATTTGATAAAATGCAAGTCACATTTCTCGTCTCATTGTGAGAGGAAACATGATGGCAGTCGGGATAAGCCAGTCGATGGTAGCGATGACAACTACGACTTTGACTACGATAATGATGTTAACGACGATGATGATGATGATGATGGTGATGGTGATGACGATGATGTCAATGATAATAACTTTCTTGCTGGCCTCCATTTGATTGCTTGTATAGAACTGCATGGAAAGGGTCCTAATGTAGAGATTCAACAAGTAAACCATCATAAAATTATAGTGAAATAAAATCAAATAATTGTAATCAAAATCCAGGGCAATCATAACATTATGCATGATCCACAATGTCAAAAATTAAATAGCAAATATTTAATGTAGAAAAATAATCGTCTGCCGAGGTCATAACCGACTCACCGTAAGGACAGGCGGGCTGGTCCTTAGGCCTCGAACTTTCGGCGGACCAGACGATGTAGCTGCCGTCAGAGTGAGAGCTGACAAATTCTGCTCCGTCGGGCGAAAAACTCAACGACTCTGTTGACTGATGTTGGAGAAGAATTTAAAAAACAAAAAAATCATGAGAATCACTCATTTTTTAATTTAATTATTTAGAATTAGCATTAAACATATTATCGCCTATTGTTTTCAAAATTTAAATATTTGAATAATAAATTCTTTGTCAGACTGACTTGATTGGCATTGAAATATCGTATTGATTTTTTGCTCTTGTGATCCCAGATGACGATCAAGCCGGAGCTGTAGCCAATGAGAAACTAAAACGTAGAGCGGCCTAATGAATCCGACGAAAAGAATTGTTGACAAACATACAATTTAACGCTGCTAAAAATTTTGACGACAAAAATTAAAGTGACGAATTTGTTCCTCCATCGTATTTTAGTTGAAATAGTTTTTAAAATTTTGTGATTATTATAGATTAAATTGATGACGAGACATTGCCTTGTCGACGGTCAAGGGCTGCAGGAGGAAAGAGACGACTCTGACTATGTTGGCTGTTAAATCGCTCGGAATCCTGGATAGATGAACATGCACGGCTTTGTTGACATTCATCAATCAAGTTTGTCCTACCACCAATCCAATCAACCATTGACTACCAAAATGAATCAATTCGTTCACCAATGGGATTGTTAGTTTATTTATTTATTAAACGACTCGGGCAGAGAGCCTAAACATCTGACTCTGCCCTGAATAATCGATCGAACAAACAAACATAGACAAGGAAGACAAACAATGAGCGAAGTGCAAAGCATGGAGAGTGAAGAGTTTATGTTTATGTTAAACCTGCATGTTTAAGTTAAACCTGTATGTTAATGTTCGTAAACTTCGATTCTTCCTTACCCACTGAGTATAGAAGACAGAGGCACAACTTGCATTTTGTTGTCTTCCTTGCCCACTGAAAATTTGAGAGCATCCAGTTCCAGGATAAATCCGCCCTTGTTCATGACGAGGAACGAGCCTCCGTCTCGAAAAATGCAGCATCGAAAGAGGTCTTCCATTTTGCTGTGCATGAATTTTTGAAATTCATTAAATTCTGGTGCCCATAATAATATTATATTGATATTCCATATTATATTGAGTTTCCATATGTTCATATTGTATTCCATATTACATTCCATATGTCCATAAATTTTAACATTTCTCATTGTTCTAGCTCAAAAGGGTTTAAATATTTTTATCAACAGCAACGTTATTACATTTGTTTGTTTATTGTTGTTATTACAATGTTATTGGCATCCATCTTCATTCTTTTGCAATGCGTCTGGCTGCCAAGAATTCAGAACAAGAATTCCATAGTAGTGCGATTAATTTTAAAAATCAGTCGAGCGGAACCTTTCGGCCGATGTCAAGGTCTTGACACACTTCAGCGACGTCAGATCGGTGCTGAGATCGGCCTCCCACAGGTTAACAGAATCATCAGAGCACAAACTTATCAATCTGGCCTGTCAATCGATAGTGCCATTTTAATCATGGAATCATTGATTATATTGAATTGAGTTCAAGGTCATTTCAATTCATCCACTGATCCATGCACACTTCCATCAATCAACTCATTTAGCTACACATTCATTCCCTTACAAATCAAATCATTCATGTATTGCTTAATCAAGGCAGTCACCTCATCTACCTTCACTTCATCAGTCGAGTGCCACTCACCTGTCCAGGTAAGAAGCACACCTGAATGACGGACGAGTCGTTATAATGCTGAGCATACAATTCCACACCTGGAGCCCCGTAGCTGGGTGAATTATTGGGAGATCAATCACTACCATGCACGCAAGTTCCCGAAGCATTTGAATGCAAGCATTCTTTTTATTCTGCTATCTCATAATTCATTATTAGGCCGTTAGGAACTTAATTAATCGATTGGATTTTAATTTAAGCAATTACAATCATGAATTTACATTCTCAGGCTTCCGGTCTTAGTTCCTACGGCGATGAGACTTAAAGCAGGATCGTAATCGAGAGAGGTCGGCCTGCTAGGGAATCCGAGGTTCAATCCCTGGTAAAGGCATTAAGTGGAAAACATTGAAACCGTTTGACTACCTGTGGTGGACATGTACTACATACTACCACCTTACATCATTAATGAGAATTGACAAAGTTATTCATTCCAGTGAGAAATTACTTATTTAAAATCAAACACTAAAACATCACTCATAAAAAGAGCATTAAAAGGTTATTATTAATCAATGTAGTTATAGCTAATCACAAGTTTCACAGATAATTAATGACATCATTAACATGTAATAACTCTTTGAGTACCCTGGTATATGCAAAGAGTTCCTTTTAAGCCTCTGTCTGGCATCACTCTCCTTCTTACTCTTCTTCATCATCAGCCTCCTCAATACACTGCTCATGGTGTAATTTGATGGTTGCTTCTTATCAGTTACAAATTGCAATCGTGATCTACAAGCTGTTTACGTCTGATTTCCGGCAGTTAATTCGCCTCCGTTTGTCTTCAACTCCAACATCTTTATTGATAAAAAAATGAAATCAAATCATCACCGTCTTTGACTAAACGGAATTCCTTATAATCCAAATGAATTTATTCCATGTTATTAACAGCCCTCGATAGTGATTACAACAGGATTTATTAAAACCATCAAGAATTTATATAATTTATTCAACAAACTTAACGGCTAATCAAGATAGTTATTTAATAGAATCCTCAATTTTGTTTGACTACGAACCACCGGCTACCACAAAACATTTCCTCTGAATTTGCGAGATCAAGAAGCATCAAGAGCGTTAAATACCTCAGAGAGCAAAATATTTTGACTAAATTAGCGCCTATTCGATGACGGTTGCCTCTAATCCATGAAGACTAACTGAATGTTTTTTCAGTGGGCTTAACATTGCATTTGTTTGCTACTCGAAAATTATCATTATTGCAGCGAAATTCTAAAAACATATCGATTTTTAGCAACTTGAATCGAATGCGGCACAAATATATGAATTAAAGGGCTGAGAAGTATTTTTAATATTTGCTATATTGGATTTGAATAACAGTCATCTTCTGACTTAGTCTGCTCCATTGTTCGATTATTTTGCAAGTTTACAAGCAAAAATTCTAACTAAAAATATTATGAATTTAGGTTTTAGATTCTGGAGCACTTCAGATCATCTCAAAGATCACTTACGAACGTTTAATTTTAATTTTATATTTCTGTAATTATGTTTTTTGAACTATTTAAACTTAATCTGGCGCGCAGATTGGCCGAATGGGTTACGTTCCTGCATACGGCGGTAATGGCAACAGTCGCAATGTGTCGTTTTCGAAACCTAGCCTGCACTGCCACAAGCGCACTTGGGAAGGAGCACTATATAAATGGTTAAAAAGAAGCGCATCTGACGCTATGCATTTGGCGCTGTATAAATGAAGTACATTTACAACCATAACTTTATCACAGTTATTATAAGCTACCATTTCATTTTAATATTTTTCCTGAAATTAATGATAATCATATAAGTCCGAGCTTGACTACAATCGCATGTTCAACGGAACTTTAAGACCATTTCAAGACTGAGGAATCCTGAGGATATCTTTCCTTGAAGAGGAAGATTTTTAAATCAGCGGTAAAAATTATTGTTATTATTATTGATAAACAATAATGTTCAATCTAAATAATTGTAACAAAGTTGTTCACATTCCTGAGCGAATTAAAACCAGGAAAATCCGTGCTTGCCAGATCTTCCTGTGCTATAATAATAGTCTTTGGTTTCACTAGCCAACGGCAAAAGAGTCAATATGTCGGAGGAGGAGGGCGAATGGTCCTCGTCTGTAAAAGCCGTTTTGGCTTCTGTTCCTTTTTCCTATGAGAGCGAAACTTTACCTTCGTGCTCTATTGTTATTTCTCTACTGTCTCAGAAAGATTTGCTACAGGTCATAAAAGTTCTGACAGAGAAGTTAGTGTCTGCGCGTTTAAGTCGTTCATAAAGTTGTTTTACGGAAATATTAAACTTTCTTTGAAATAGAAGTTTTTTACGTGTAGTTTTTGGTTGATCATAGTATTCTTTAAATTTGTTGATACGCGGCATTGCCAAATATTGTCATTACTTAAGGAGAGGCTGATTTTTGTACTTAACTGATTTGTAACATTTTTTTAGTCGCACACGGTTTTTTTTCTGGAACTTTTAGTTCAGTCATTCAACCAATTATTTGTTCTTCATTTTAGTGAAGCTAACATCCTCACTCATGAAGAGGACTATGAATTGTTCTACAGCTCCTATGCTGCCCTCTCCACTTATCATTTGTGCGCTGGAGTTGGAAGTTGTGAGTTTCTTGTCTTTGAAGCCATTTATAAATATGATGAACTTGAGTGAAGTTTAGCAAACAATTGGGTATCCAGCAAAAGGGAGAAGTTAGAATAACAGAATGATAAAAAGTTTGATTAGTCTTAGGAGTAAAAAAAAATTAAAACATCCAAGTTGTTCTACCTATGTTGGTAGGCTATGTCCCACATGTTCATATAAGCCCTCCATTTTTTGTGGCTGCTAAATGTTTATTGCTCAATTGATTTCATGCCTGAAGTGGCCAAAAATATAAAATTTGCTCATTCATATTTTGCATGTCTGTGATAGAGGTTAATTTATGAATATGTTAATGAGAACTTAATATAATGAGATACATAATTGCATTATGTGGTTCTAAGTTGGATCTAACATGACAACCTAATTGACCTCAGTGCAAAAGGCCTCCATGAACGACCTCGAGAAGGCATGCAAGGTCCTGCTGAAATTTTTCCTCAACAGACTTCAGAAGAAGTATGAAAACTGTCCAATTGCCAAGGTTCTACATAATTTTGATTCGTTGTTGTTGTGAATTGTTACTATTCACAGCAAATGAATGACTAAATGTGAATAAATTTGGAGATTTAAGCTATGACTAGCCTTATGCAGGCTAAGCATGAAGGACTACATGCTAGGTGTTATTAGAAATATGGATTCATTGACTCATACTTTTTCAAAGATGCTGGATGTATTGGGGATAAATAAATGCAATTACATTTTTTTAAAATTCATGTGAATACTAAACATTACCTCTAGAAACAGCTCATCATCTTGATCAAGAGCCTTTGCAGGGGTGTTTCTCTCTTGCCAAAGTCTGACATCACAGTCTTCATAACGCAGTTGAAGTTTGCCAAGGTACCACAGAAAGCCTGCTCTGATGCTGCCGGCTCAGGAGCTGTGGCACAGGTCGGCTCTCCTCAAAAGCCTTTGAAGGTGGCAGGTCTAGAGAAATCAACGGCCTATGAACAAATGCTTTCCATTTTTGTGATGTTGCCACCAGCATCCAGTCACTGGCAAGCTCGGCTACTCCGGCCACCAACATCTCGCTGCAGACCCCTAGGTCTAAGGGCAAGAAGTCTCACCTGGATACCTCAGCTCAGCAATCGGTTGGTGCAAGTGCCACAGAGGGCATGCTGAATTCCGTCTTGACCAATACCATGTCTGCTTCCACTCCTCAAACCCTGACTGGTAGTAGAAAGGGCATATCTGAAGGGGAAGCAGCATTGGAGATGCAAGAAATCATGGCAGCAAGAAATCTCGTGACTCTTCAACGCCATCTTAAGGGGAATGATATTCTGCTCGAGGTCTGTACCTATCTTCAATCCCTCAAAAAGTTTGAGTCGGGTGGTTTCTGCGGAAACATCAGCGGAAAGGATCCCGCCTGGCCGACGGGAGTAGGAGAAGCTTTGCCTGTTGTTGCCAGGCTCCAGCAGGTGGCGGCAGATGTGTCCATCGTGTGGCGGATCTTCAGCCTCCCGATCTACGAACCACTCACGAAGAACAGGTTGAAAACCGTTGTTTGCATGGCAATGAGCTGCCTCAATGCAGCCATCTCAGTGACCTTAGCAACGAGCATTATATCAGTGTCAACCAGCACTCCGGTGAAAGGAGCCTCTATGGTCAAGGATGAAGAGATGGATGGATATGCTGCATCTGTTGTTCAGAAATCACTTGACATCTTCAACTGGGTCTCACAGGCTCTTCAGAAGTCATCCAAGGCTGGTGGACCCATACTTCAGAATTACCACCTCATGGGTGCTTGGTCTCTCTTAAAAGGACTTCAGTCTCTCCTCTTTCTAAATCTCACCATCTCTACTGAGAAGGTCAAGGAGGGAGCTCATAAAACTGGCAAATCTCAAGGTGACCCATCTGGAGTTATATCCTCAAGAACAAAAGATTCTAAAGATACCAAGGATCAAAAAGATAAAGAATCAAAAGAAGGAAAAGAGTCTAAAGATGGAGCACTTCAATCTTCACAACTTAAGCCTCCAGTATCATCCAAAATGCAGATTACTTTTGGACCACTTTATGTCGCCCTGGCAAATCAAGCTCTGAGACTACTTGTTGGGCTGATCAAGGATTTGGAATTAGAAACCTTGTCTTCTGCTACTGAGGTGGAACAAGAGGAAATTGGGGAGGATGTGAAATTGTTTGAAGAATACACAGCTCTCCAAAGGACCAGGAAGCTGACAAAAGCCATCTGTTTGTCCAACCTCTTTCATTTCCTTATTAGTCAGTTTTTCAGGAAAGGACTGACCTGTAGTAAGTCTTCCCAGCAAAAGAGTGACAGAATTCCATCTGCATCTACGACAACCACTGCGGCAGCAGTTACCAATCTAGATGCTCCGGTCACAGCAACCTCGGGTGAGGACAAAGTTGAAGGAGCAGACCAGGAACATGGGAGTGTTGATGCTGAGAGCACAAGTTCAGATTCAAACACATTTTACGAGGAAGACTTTAGCAGCAGTCAGGAAGACATCAGCTACGAGGAAGAAGACTCCGAGCCGATCCTTGGTCAGTGGTTTGAAGAGACTTTGTCACTGCAGGATGCTCTATCTGACTCACATGATCATTCCTACACACCAAATCCAGAGGACGGAATTGCCAGCAGCATCAAGAGTTCCAAACATCCTCGTCGTCATAGCAATACAGAGAGCACTGTTCTAGTCCCTGACAGGAAAGAGCCAGAGGCCTATGTGAAGTTGGCCACAGACATCCTCAACTTTACCATCCAGCATTTTGTTGAATCATCCTGCACAGAGCTTGTCCAATACTTTAGCTCTAGGCTGACAGAAGACCATGTCAACCAGCTGGCAAACCTGGTTAAAGAGCTTGATGCCGAGTTTGGGCCATCACCCCCATCTCCTATATTTGAGGGCTTTTCCAAATCGTTAGCCTGCTTCGTCCACCTGCTCATCAATAAGGGACTCCTTTCGGATTCCCTCCAGATGATCTTCCTTGAGCAACTCGGACTCAATGTTTCTTCAAAATTGTCAAGTTCACCATCACCGACTGGGGACTCCTGGCCACTCCAAGTCCAGCCTAGAGCTTTGTCAATACTGGCCGAGGTGTTTTTGAAAAAACAGCAAGGAGATTCGGGGACCAATGCAATGACTGGAGATACCAGCAATGGAACCTTGACTTTTGGTACTCCCAAAAAAGCTTTGAGCTGGTCTGCACTGGTACTAAATGCTTGGCACAAATTCATAAGATCCCTTACATTGGCCATCACGTCCCAGCCGAGCGGATGTGGAGAATTTGTTGAGACAGAGGATGTCAATGCAGAACACATCCAGTTGCTACTCTTCCTCTTTCATAATCTGACTCTCATGGAAAAGAAAGCACTCTGGATTCACCTATGCTCCTGCATCATCAAGGTTCACAACTCAATTAAAGACAGGTGAGCCATTGTATTTTCTATTCATTGTTTTAAATTCTCTGATTGGTCTATCAGGAGTATGCAAATTTTGATGAACTCTGGAATTTTTATGATTGAATACTCTTGAGTCATTGTTGTTGCGATTGCAGAATGACAAAGCTAAATCCACTCCTGATTGGACGGTTGATTCTCATAGCTGACTATATGCTTCACTGCTTTTATGAAGCACCGCCCACCCTCAGCGAAAAGGTTTGTTTGTCATTTTTAACTGTTGCCGTTCGTTTACGTTATTTTGTTATTTTTGTACAACTGCAAGACAAAAGGATGTGGCATCAGTGATATTTTCTACTATGAATTTCTTTTGTCTGCAGGTAGCTTCTGGATTGTTTCGAGTTTTCACTGGAACCCTCAAAGATTCAAACAATTCCCCTCTCGGAGAAAAAACCATGGCGGAAGAAGATGATTCGTCAGATGAGAGGTACTACTATGAATCAGACATGGAGAGGGCTTCTAAAGTTAATGGAGAGGAGAGTTCACCCTCTGCTTTGAATGGCCACAAGAAGAATTCTGTCTGCCTGTTTCAGATGAAACCAAAATTCTACAAGCTGAGGCATGGCGAATGTTCTTCGGTCGATCCCCCAAAGGTCGACGGTTTGGCTTGTAGTTTCCTGCTGGGAAAGAATGAAACTTTTGATTACAATGAGTTTTATGACTGCATCTTGTCTTTGCTCTTATGTGGGTCTCAGACAAAACATTCTGGAAATAGTGACATCAAAGATGTGCTGAAATGGGCTACTTGTCGCAAGTATCATCTGCTAACAACTTGGAGGCTCCTGTCAAGTCTCCCGCCATCGGTTTCTTATCTGAGGAGCTTGGACACAGAGACCTCTGAATTCTCCAGTGAATTGGCGTATCTCCATGCTTCCCGCTGGATTCCAAAGATGAATCATCACTCTCATCAGGTTTGGACGAAAGATTTTTTGGTAAAGCAGGGCTTGACAATGCAGGCTGCAGAGAGTCTCATGTCAGATGTTATCAAAAAGGCTGGAAGGTTCTCTGCTACTGTTTCCTCCGTGAGCAAGATCATTTGTGCCGAGAGCTTCCTCGAGTCTCTTTCTCAGCCTGATGTGTTTCAACTCTGCTTGGTAAACCTTGCAGCTACCGGACTTTATGCTTTTCTTGATCCCGACCTTCAGGTCAAGACGAAATTATGGATTGAACTGCCAGAAACCATCGAACAAGAAGATCTCGACAAGTTGCTCGATGTCATTCTGCTTCTCCTCAAGACAATATTCAAAGTCTCAAGGGAATTTCTCATGAAAATGACCCGTGATGAAATGAAGTCTGTTTCTCCCGTTGCAGATGTACCAAACTTAAATTCTTTCGAAGAGATGCAACTGGTTGGCTTCACAAAGAACAGTATCATTACTGAACACTTTTCATCTGCAATTCCTTCTCTGTATCCTCCTGCAGTAAAAATGGCTGTTGACAAATGGAATGAGGCTATGCCATCAATTTTCCCCACAGAGTTCCTCTGGAAAAATGGAGGAGATACAGTGGAATCACACCTGGACAAACTACAGAGAGCTCACCTGAGTCTTTTGACTGGATACACGACTGTAGCAAATGTATCAGAACTGTTGAGACCATCTCTGAAGAATACCTTCTTCACTCTGACCACTTTATTTATCGGACTTCTAGAGAAATTACCACAGCCAGACAACAAGGAAAAACTGTCCCAATTCACAGTTGAGTTGTCATGTCATGCCGTGTCTGGTTTCATGCCGGATCTGATTCGACAATTGACAGAAAAGATGAAGAACATGTGTGAAGGTTCATCTCACTCGAAAGACAAGTGGAAAAGAGCAACAACTGCCTACCTGGTTGAGGTCTGCCACAAAGTCATCTTCCTGCATGACAAAGGTGGCTTGGCACCCTCAGAGGAAAAGAGAACTGTGGATTGTCTCGGATGTCTAGAATCGGTCGTGGACAAACCGCTTGGGAGGAAGGTTTTGGAGGAATACTATCACTCAAATCCCGACGACTTGTTCCAGCTTCTGATGATGATATCCAGAGTGGCCCCCTCGTGTGGCTATCAAGCAAAGATACTCAAGTACGTGAACAAACTGCTGCAGATTTCAACTGGCTCGTCGGATGGAATTCGGTCGGTCGTATCTAGCGCCATCAAGCAGATGTCAGACTGCACCACCATGCAACTCACCGAATGGATGGCTCCCATCATCGTACCTGCACCCGATCTTTCTACTGGCTCGACCGAGTCTCAATTTGTCAATCTCAAATCTCTTCTCTGGTCATTCATTGCCTCCATCAGGGATGCAAAACTGATGGAGGAACTTGGTCCCATCTTGCTCTGTGTAATGGGAGGCATCTCGCACGACCTCTTCCCTCCCAAGGGGGACTCCTCACTTTTTCCTGAGATGTTCAATGTCATGGTGGGAGTGGCATCTGTGCTGGAAGCACCTCACGGTCCTCAGACACTCTTCACTTCTGCTGCATCGTGGATTAATTTCTTTATTAAATCCCTTGCTGACCAAAGTACAAATGGTCTCCTGGAGAACGAACCAACCAATAAGCAGCAGCAACAGTGCATCATGGAGTCCATGTGTTGCATCTTCCAGTATATGAGGGACATTTGCATATCCAGACAGCAGTCTGAGGGAGGGTGCTCGTCACCTCTTCCGATAGATGTGGGAGGAACCAACTATCTATTCCATCCGACGGCTCTCGAATACGAGAGCGATGCCAACGAGGACAATGCAGAGGAAGATGACTCGAACGATGATGAATCAGACGAGGAGTCTCTGGCCAACAAGCTGTGCACTTACACCATAACTCAGAAGGAGTTCATGAATCAACATTGGTATCACTGCCACACTTGCAAAATGGTCGACGGAGTTGGAGTGTGCACTGTGTGTGCCAAGGTGTGCCACAAGGACCACGACATCTCTTATTCGAAGTACGGGTCTTTCTTCTGCGACTGCGGAGCACGGGAGGACGACACCAAGTGTTTGGCACTGAAGAAACGTACCGTGACCAAGGACCACAAGGCTCGTCAGCAGCAGAAACAACAACGGAAACAGCGCTCCGAGGCGAAGCAAGAGGAGACGACCTCCTCATCGGCTAAACAATTCTTTTCTCCTCTCTTCTGGAGTGAAGACCTTCTGCAGACTCCTCCACCAGAGTTGAAGCAAACACCAAAGGGAACTGAAGACGAAGATTCAAAGAAGCAAATGCAAGAAGTGTATTTCAAGATACTGTCTGAGAAGAAGACAATAGACAATCTTGTGGGCTTTTTCGACCAGATCCACCCTGTCATCACCAGTTTTTATGCCAAACTTTCACCTGGTGGATTTCTTGCCAAGTCCCAGAAAGCCATCAATGAGCTCCACCAACTTCCCAAAAGCATTGAAATAAGTGACTCACTCATGGTGAGCACATTAGGGGCACAGGAGGGCACTCTAGAAAGCATCAAGATGAACTTTGCAGGGGATCAGGGTCAGACCATTAGACAGCTGATCACTTCCCATGTACTCAGGAGGGCAGGTGCTACTTGTTTGGCATCGCCATTCAGTAGGAGACAGTTTCTGGCCGTATCCTGCGAGAAGGGTAAGGTCATTGTGCTCCAGATGTCGACACTCCTAAAACAAGTTGGAGTTACACCCACACCGTCTGGAAAGAAGAAAGTTGTCATATCAAAACATGCTGCAGCCCAAGTACCTTTCACTGTACTGAATATTATCGGATGTCCCAGTAATGAAGACCTCTTGGCTGTTTGCGGATTGAAGGATTGCCACATCCTGACCTTCACTTCATCTGGTTCTTTGTCCGACCACCTAGTGCTTCATCTTGCCCTTGAATCAGGGAACTTCATCATAAAGGCCATATGGCTGCCTGGTTCCCAGTCTGAGATTGCAGTGGTGACAGCAGACTTTGTGAAGATCTACAACCTCTCCCAAGATGTCATCAGTCCCCAGTATTTCTTCCACCTGCCTACCGGGAAGATCAGGGATGCAACGTTCGTCTGCAGCGATTTGAGAGATGCAAGGCACATCATCATCATGTCGTCCACCGGATACATTTATACTCAAGAACTAGACAGCACAAGCAGTGCTAGGACAGGAATCTTCTACATCACCAGTGTGATCAGTGTTGTGCATCCTGAATTGAATGAATCGAACGGACATATAGCCGGAGGTGGAGCTTCGGTTTATTATTCCCACGGACTGCAGATGCTCTTCTTCAGCTATACACAAGGAAAGAATTTTGCAGCTCCTCTGGGAAAAGATCTCGAAACCCTCAAAACACTGTTCCAGATCACTGTCAAGAGCTCTAATGGGAGTGGAAGCGGCAGCAACAACAACAGCAAAACTTCACCTGCTGGACAGCAGACCCTGGTGCAGTGGGTCGAGGTGTTCGACCATCCAGGCCTGGTGTGCTGTTCCATACAGTCCACAATTAACCCCATCGTGCTCTTCATAAAACCGGACAAGATCCATGTTCAGGAAATAAAGTTTCCTCCATCAAAGAACAAACTCCAGGACATGGTGCTCGTGAGGCACTTCTCTGCACCCGCTTCTTCCAACTCTGTTGGGACCCCAGCTTCAGGGGCTTCGACGCCCTCCACTACCAGGTCTAATTCCTTGGAAAAGCGTACCAGTCTTGTTCTTATTTTTGACGACGGCAGCCTCAAGATACTCACTGCCGACCCTAGGGCTACAGACTATTGGATGATGACTCATTCTGTCTGCCCAGAGGTGATTCCGGCCCAGGCTCAGACCGGTCAGACTGCTCCGTCATCGAAAGCCCTACTTCCCCCCAAGACAAAGAAGAAATCTGTTGGTTCTCAGTCGGCAGGTAGATATATGGCTCTATAGTACTTAATTTCTTTTTGTTACCTCAAAAGTGAAAGCACCAATGATGTTTGAAATCAAATTGAACTCAAACATTAGTAATCAAAAACAATAAAGGATAAAGAATACTTTTACAGTATTTGCATCTCATTATCTCATCTGCCATTATTTTTTGCAGGTCGCTCCACAGGTCAGGTGACCTTCCTGATCGACTTCTTCGAGCATTGCCAGGTCTTGAACGAGGTGGAGTTTGGCGGAAACGACATGCTCCAGTTTTACCACACGACACAGCTTAAGAATCGACTCAACACTACGGGCATGTATGTTGCCTGCAATAAGCCTGGTGGTTTCACCATCGAGGTGACCAATCCCACGCCAAATAACGTCATGGTGGGGATAAGGGTTCTCGTTGGCAGCCAATCATTAGATAGGGCTCCGTCCTCTATCGAGATTTTTGGCAGGGTCATACAAATCAACTTGACCAGAAATAGATGGTATGATGTGCCTTTCACCAGGGAGGAATCGCTTGGTGCAGACAAGAATTTCACCATAACATGTGAGTTAATTTATTTCATAACAAAATTCAGTCATCACTGTCACATTTATTAATGATGATTGCCCCAGCTAGTGTTGGATATTTTTTTGTCTAAAGACTTCCCAAATTTATTTACCACTCTTTATTTTATTCTTATTCAGTTGGACAGAGCAGAGATCCCAATCACATCACCATGGTGGATTCCGTCAAGGTCTACGTCAAGAGCAAGAGCACTTTCGGATGGCCTTACGATGCGGAGGAGCTCGAGTCTGGTGGAAAGGCGCCACCTCTCGGAAGGAACTTTCCTGGTAATGATGGTGATCTTTCTTCCCCGATGGTGAACTCACCCTCGATGATGTCTTCCAGCTGGGCTATGCCTAGTCCTTTGGATAGGTCAGTCATTATCAATTATGATAATGGAGATGATGGAATCGATATTGTTGTTAGCTGTGATTGATTTGATGACGGTATTTTCCTCTAAGGTTGTTGGTGAAATCCATGGAACTTCTGGAAGACTGCTTCTCCAACTGTCGAACGTTCTCGGAACATGTTGGTGTTGAAATCTTTTCATCAGTTTTGATGGGTTCATTGTTGTAATGACAACCATTTTGATCAAATCTTTATCAAGCAAGATCTGGATTTTGCAGTTCAAACATTTCTATGCATATACATTTCTTTTCCACAACTATTGCATTTATGAAATTATATTATAAGTTATTTATTTACTTAGTTAATTAACATTTCCAATCAGTAAACACAGTCGAATGCCTGATTGTTGTCTAAGATAGATTGAGTGATTGATTGATTGGAATAAATTAATCAGAAACAGTTAAAGAAACTGGCACAGAATGTGGCAACCAACATCTTGGTTCTTCCTGTTTCTGGGATTGTACAACATAAGACAAGATCTCTCCTGTCTTCTCTCTTCACTTCCAAGGCTGCTTTCTATTGGCACATTGTAAGTCGATAGCTCTTGTGGTAGTGGTGGGTGGTGATGAGGTTGATGATGATGATGATGATGATGATGGTGACAGGTAAAGATTGTTGGCTAATGTTTGCTTACATTGTCTGTTTGTTGATACTGTCACCCTCATTTTATGTGGTAGTCACAAGAGGATAGGATGGCAACATTAGTTGATGGAACTTATTTTCTTTTAGGACCAAGTGTACTTGTCCATGATGATCAAGTGCATCGAGAGCTTTGAGGAGACCTCGGCTCTTCAGTTCGATACTTTCCAGAAGCTCATTCCTGTTGTTGCAAATCTTGCAAACACCAGGCCCTCCAACTTTGGCCGGTTCTACAACAGTTGGAAGCAACAGCAGCAAACTCTCTCCCAGGATTCGAACCCACCACAGCAGATGTCTGAAACAAAAGAATACTTGAACTTGACGCCGAACGAGTCTCGCCACCTGGCTTCTCGTCTTAGCTCTGCTTTCTGGCATCTTGTTTCCATGCAAGTGGATAATCCCATAACCCTACCCGTATTTGCTTCAGGAGTATCCAATGTCAGCTCTACTGTCTCTTCCCTCGTCGTGATTCTACACAGCTTCCTCTTATTGGATGGTCCAGAGGTCATGCCCCTCATAGCCAAACTTCTGGTCAGGATGCTTCTATCAGAGAATCAACAGGTGAATTATCCATGCAAGCATGCCCTGATTAAGATATACAAGCCACCTGTTCCAGCTCGAAGCACTAAGGTTCTCCCTTCCTCAAACCCGGCTCAACAGACCGCTTCTTCTGTGGCTATGGAATCAGATTCTGGTCAGAAAACTACTGATGCCACAGACAGAGCAATCACCCAATCTTCAGCACCTGGCGAGCAACAAGATGTTCAAGATAATGAACAGCAACAGCAGGCATCTGCAGGTTCGCGATCTTCTGCCCCTGATGTGTTGGAGTCTGATCTCGGAGAGAGCGGAAACATCCAAGCCTATCTTGATGCTGACGACGAGACCATGGTGCAACTTGCCATTGCCCTGAGTCTTCAGGATCAGCCAGGCTCCTCAGCTGATGTTGCAGGGGACATCCAGGCTCTGGGTGCTCAGCTTCAGGCTGCAGCGAGTCACTTGAGTGACGTGACAGCCTCCAACCAGGCAAGCGACGACGAAGTTGGCAGTACAGCAGCAACAGAGGGAAGTGCCCTTCAGATTTCGCCTGCTGAGCCAAGGGTCAGTGCAGCAGCTTCAGAGAGCAGTGGAAGCAATGCTGGTTCTGTTTCAGTGAGTGGAAGGAGCAGTGCAACAGCAGAAATAGCTGCTGGAGAGGCCACTAGCAGTTCTGGCCAGCTTGAAGTTGGACAGGGCACCCCTGGAGGATCAGCTACCCTCAGTTCGATGGCTGAAGATGAAGAAGGCAGAAGAGAAGGTGAAAGTGACAATGATGGTGAAGCAAAATGGCACTTGCATTACATGAAGATGCTGAAGCTCCTCGTTGGCTATCTGCCAGAGCTGAGGAACACCTCAGGCAATGGGGCAGTGCCCTTCTTGCAGTTCTTAATTGTTCTGGCCTTTGAGGTGGATCCAGTTGTGGACTCTGCAACTCTTGAATTCTTCCTGACGCATGTTATCGAGGAGCTCGATGTTTCGCTACCCGACCGAGACACCGATTCTCCGTCTGTGCTCCTGGCCCGCTCCCCGAGATGGGAGGTGAGACTGCTCTTGCTGAGGATGCTCAGCGTCTTCATGTCGAGGAGTGGCAGCAGAATCACTTCCTCGTCTACAACGCATGGAACGACAAACAACTCCACCACTGGCAGGTCATCATCGATGGCAAGTCTCGGATCGGAGAATCCAGGACTTAGCACAGTTGTTGCTCATCACCTCAAAAAGAAGAAAGTCTTGGAGTTCTGCCTCAGACATTTGCAGCTCCTGCTTTCATCAAACTTTCTCAATTCCATACCCTCCTCTCAGTCGAAGGATGCCCTGCAGGAACATGGGCCAAAGATTGGACAACTTTTGAAGCCAAGGCAGCTGACTCCTCCTCCTGATCTTTCACCTTTCTTCCTGAAACAGTACACTAAGAGTCATGCCACAGATGTTTTTGAGGACTTCCATCAGCTCCTAGTGGAAATACTCCTCAGGATTCCATACCAAGTGAAGAAGCTGTGTGATTCCTTGAAGTTCAGTACTGACTGGCACTTTGTTTTGGCAGAGTACATGATCACCAACCAAGTTCCTTTTGTCAAGAAACAAGTTAGAAAGCTACTGCTCTATGTGTGTGGTTCAAAGGAGAGGTACAGACTGGAGAGAGACCTCCACTTCCTTGAGAAGCACATGGGCACCATAAGGGAGATCTGCACTTCCAGGGATGCATCAGCTGTGCCATATGACCTGCTCATTACAGTGATTGATCACCTGAAGTCATGCTTGGAGGTTGCAACAACCAGGACCCTGAACTGGCAGAAATTTTGTCAGAAATCTAAAGGACTACTGCCATTCCTGATTCAGTCTAGCGTAACCTTAGACGAGGGTGTGGCACCCTTGCTTCTCCAGCTCCTCCAGTACGTCCTATGTGGGGACATCAAATCAAACCCTGAGGTACAAACTTCATCCACCCCATCGAAGGCTGGAAAGTCAAGCAGCGGCAAGAAGGAAAAGGAGAAAAGGTTGTCGGAGAACTCCGATAACGAGAGCGTGCTTCAGCAACACGACGAGGGACTCTGCACGCTTCTGACCCAACAGATCTGTTCCACCATCAGCAATGACCTTCTCACCAGATTCATCATTTGCTTCCTATTGGAGTCCAATCAGACTTCTGTCCGATGGCAAGCCCACTCACTGGTGCTCAACATTTTCAGGAACTCATTGCCTGATCAAAAGGAGAGCATAATTGATCTCATGTGGAACATCTGGCCCGACCTACACATCTATGGGTCAAAGGCCGCTCAGTTTGTCGACCTTCTCGGATATTTCACCATTAAAGCCACGCACATCTCTGAATCTAAGCTGAAATCCTATGTGGAGAGAGCTCTCACTTTAATGAGGACAGAAAACAAGATACTGGCCAATCATCCAAATGGAACAATATACAACACATTGGAGGGGCTGGTAGATTTTGATGGATATTACCTGGAGAGAGACCCCTGCCTGGTCTGCAACAATCCGGAAGTACCTTTTGGAAACATGAAATTGTCAGCCGTGAAGTCTGACTCAAAGTTCACGACGAGTTGCCAGATTGTAAAACTGAATGCAAGTCACACCATCTCAAGATTCGTTCTTAGAATCACGGAGATAAAGAGGTCAAAGATGGTGAAGACCCTTGTTGTGTACTACAATAACAAACAAGTTCAAGCTATTCTGGAACTCAAGAACAAGCCTGCCCTCTGGCACAAGGCAAAGAAAGTGACTCTGAATCCAGGCCAATCTGAGGTCAAGGTGGAGTTCAGCCTGCCCATAGTCGCCTGCAACCTCATGATCGAGTTTGCCGACTTCTACGATAATGTGCAGGCTTCTGCCGAGACCCTCCAATGCCCGAGGTGCTCGGCTTCCGTCCCGGCCAATCCAGGAGTGTGCAACAACTGTGGAGAAAATGTCTTTCAATGCCATAAGTGCAGGGCCATCAATTATGATGAAAAGGATCCTTTCTTGTGCAATTCCTGTGGCTTCTGCAAGTATGCCAAGTTCGACTTCACTATGATGGCCAGACAATGCTGTGCTGTCGATCCTATTGAAAACGAGGAAGACAGGAAGAAGGCGGTGATCTCAATAAACAGTCTCCTCGAATCGGCTGATGGACTCTATAAGATGCTCCAAGGACTCAAGGCCACTCTCGATGTGCTCCTGGTAAAGGTCACAGATCATCACACCTCCTCCTTCCTGGGCTTCTTTGACCCTAAGGAAGACACTTCAGTGCCGTCGGCAACACCTGCTGCAGCCACGACCACACCTGCCGGTCCCGGCTCGGTGACCTCCAGTGCTCCGACTGGTATTACCAGTTCCCTGGGCTCCATCAACAAGTCACTGCAGCAGCTTGCTCTCAAATACTGTGGAGAGTGCAAGAACTCCTTTGATGAGCTGAGCAAGATAATACAGGTGATGTTGATGACATTTTGTATTTAGCCGATCTTTTGAGTGCCTTATGTATCCGAATGGGATGTGAAGTCACTTTTTAATCGACCTACCATTTATATAGCACCCCTACATGAAGCTACTATTACACCAACCTGCACATTGTCGATTGTGCAATCATCACTATTCTAATAACGTACTTGTTATAATTTTCCGGAAGCAGAAAGTTCTGGCCACTCGGAAAGAACTTGTAGAGTACGACAGACAGCAACAGGAGATTGCCATGCTGACTTCCTCCTCTACAACTCTGACTTCTTCTGTGACCTCAACCTTAGAGGTCAACCAACTGACGGGCACGGGTCCCTCTCTGTCGAGCTCTGCCTTGGTCTCTTCATCTCTTTCGACCATGAGGCAGTCACAAGTCTTCAAAGCCAAGGAAAAGTTAGATTAAATTCATTGCACACAACTATGCACTAGCCCAGCCATTTACCATAGCACTTGTTTCCCAAGGACACAACTTTTAGTAGTTCAATTGTTTGAAATTTTATCCTCGATTAATAAAAAAATTTTTACAGAGTTGAGCCAGGAATTTAATGAGTGGCAATAACTTAACTGATGAACTTGAGGTCCTGTGATTCGGACTTATGCCACCATAAAGATTGTCTTATTTGATTGATGAATTGGCTTAAAGATATTTCAGTATTGTAATATCCTGACTGGTGATTCTCATTACAATTTAAGGAAGGTGCATTGCTACGGCTGTTCGAGCTCCTCAGTGGAGCATTGCATCACTCTTCTCAGGGCCATGTCGACCAATAACGTCCTCAAGGACTACCTGTGCGGACAGGTGAGTGAGCTCATCAATAATAACATCCGCAACATTCAATGCCATGCTGTAGCAGTAGTTAAAACTAAACAGTCACTAAAGCCAATGTTGCTGAAGCAAGTATCTGTAATGCAGGGTCTCATTCAAGAACTCTTTGACTACAATCTGAGAAGGGGTTCTGCTGCCATGAGGTCAGAGGTCAGACAGCTGCTCTGCCTCATGTCCACCAATCACGTCCAGGCGACTGACGAACTGCTTAAACTCCTCCACAACAATGTTGATACTGCCATGAAGGGACATTTTGCCAATCCAGACTTTGCATCTGCCGTCAGGCACGAGATGTGTCTTCTCGGTGGCTTGCTCCAAATAGAGGACAACTTGTGGGAACAGAGGCTGAGGTGCGTGATGGGACTGTTTATGGCCAGTGTGAAGTATGACTCTCCGTCAGTGCAAGACTGCATATCCCTGCCCTGTTTGAGGATCTTCCAAAGACTCATCAAGCCGATCGTCACGCCAACGCCACTTACTTCTTCCATTAAAAACAAAAAGGTGTGGACACCAACATCTTTATAATTTTATTAATTCCTTCAATGCTTCTTACCAGAAACCCAATGTTATAGTGTCCTATGTTTAGGGCATTCAAAAACCACTGCTGTGAAATTTCCTCTGTTCATCCATTTCATCTGTTTTCAAACAGGATAAGACCAGCAGTGAAGCGTTACAGGTGCTCCAACCGCCCGTAAATCTGACGGCCAACCTCAAGGGCTGGCTGAAGGGCGACCCTTCTGCCTCCTTCAATGCTTGGAAAGCATCCCTCCCAGTTAAATGTAAAGGTTTACTTAGTTGTTTACGTTTTGCTCGTTCAAATATTTAAATCAAGTCAGTTTTTGA
Organism: Hirudo medicinalis; assembly: GCA_011800805.1. Lineage (NCBI taxonomy): Eukaryota > Metazoa > Annelida > Clitellata > Hirudinida > Hirudinidae > Hirudo > Hirudo medicinalis. Next base: position 63,173 of record MPNW01000178.1, on the reverse strand, counting down.
AGAATGGATGTTGAGAAACTGCCAAGAATCAGACAAAGTAGCCTAAAATGTCATAAAGGATGCTTAAAAAATTTGATCTTCTTCTTTGATAGCTGCGATTAGTAAGCTGTTAATTAAACCGATGTTGTGACTCGCAAATCCTTTTCCAGTCACAACACTTGAGGGCACCAGTGGTTCTAGTAAGAAGCGCAAGGAGGACAAGTCGGGTTCGACCAAGGAGGGTGAGAGATCGATGGTCAGGGTAAAGATGCTTTCAGAAAAGTATTTCAATAGGTGGCTGTACAATACCAAGATGGGTAAGTACTGGGGATTTTTAATTAATTAATTACTAACTATTTATTAATAAAAATGAATTTAACTAAAATTACATTGATCGTATTTTATAAATTATCAATTACATAATTGTTATCTGACAAACACCTTTCCTCTCCATAGGTGGCAAGAAGTCGACCTCCCTGAAAATGATCGACAGAACGTGGATGAAGAAGGCCATGTTCTCGCCAGCCTCCGTGGCTATGAGGCAGACGGAATGTCAGATTGTGGAGAGCATCTGCAAGGTGCCTGGAAGAAAGCAGGATGTCATCGACATGCTTTCAAGGTCGGTCGATCTTTCTGGCGGCATGGACAGCAGCCGATTTAAAGCGATAACTTATGATAGGCATCTCTGATGCTGTGTTGTTGTTGTTGTTCTTATTATTAATTGTGTGATCATTAGTTTTGATCATTTATCACTACTACTGCCATCATCATAAATGCTACGTCTTCAAACCATTTCCATTGCCTGCAGTTGTCTTGAAGAGGTCGGAACGAGTGGAGAAGCCTCGGCTGAATATCTTGCCCTGTACAAGAAGCTCATCTCAGGAGCTCACTGGAAATACTATGTGGCTTTAAAGGGTGTGCTTTTCAAGATCACCTCACTCATCACTAGGGTCTGTCAGCCAATACCCTTGATAATATTAACAATATTTATCAATTAATATATAATTAATAATAGTTATAATAGTATAATTAATGACAACTAATTATTTATACCTTATATCCAGGAAATAAGTGACCTCCAGAGATTGGAGAGCATCAGCTTGACCTCTGACCTTAGTCAAGGATTTGCTCTCAAGTCCCTCACAGGTTTTTTCCATAATTTTCTTTCAATGTCCACAAATGGCTGACTTCATTCATCACACTTGAACTTGTCTAGTCATCCTTCTATTTAATGCCTCAATCAACCATCTCTTCATCCCACTTTCCATCCTTCCTCAGACCTCCTGTCCACATTCCTGGAGGTTGACAGCATAAAGCAGCACTACAAGAACAGACTGGTAGGATCCATCCTGGATGGGTACCTGTCCCTGAAGAAGCTGGTCGTTCAGAGGACGAAGATGATCGACGAGACCCAGGAGAAGTTGCTGGAATTGCTCGAGGAGATGACCACCGGTGAGATCGGGGAAGAGGCAGAGGGAGCTGATAATGATGATAGGATGTTGTGGTTATAATGATGATGGTGATAGTGAAATAGCAGAAAGAGGCTGACCAAGACATTTTATGTGCAGGCAATGAGTCGGAGACAAAGGAGTTCATGGTCGTTTGCGTGGACACGGTCAACAAGTACCCTCTCAACGACTTCATATCACCTGTCTTCATCTTTGAGAGACTGTGCAATATCATCTATCCAGTGAGTTTTGTAGAATCATGTGGTGATCATAAATAATCTCGTAAATATATTCTCTGATTTTCAATTATGCTCTTGGTGATTCTGGAAATGGGTTTGAAGAAATTTTTTTATTTGATTGCCATTGTCATTAAATGAGTGGATTAGTTCTAATTAGTTAGCGGATCGATTAACTATTCCTTAACTCCCAGGAAGCCAGCGGTTCCCGTGAATTCCTCATGTCCTTGGAGAAGGAGCCCCAGCAGGAAGACTTCTTGCAGGGTCGCATGATGGGCAACCCCTACAGCTCCAACGAACCGGGACTTGGACCGCTCATGAGAGATGTTAAGAACAAAATCTGTCAAGGTGACCTAATTTTATAATATGACCCGAACTTTATCTTTATTGTTACCATGGCCAAGGATGGCAATTTCATTGGTCGAGTGCCCGTCCAATTGCAGACTGCGAACTGGTCGCCCTGCTGGAGGATGACACGGGAATGGAGCTCCTCGTCAACAACAAGATCATCAGCCTCGACCTTCCGGTGAAAGATGTCTACAGGAAGATATGGCTTCCGGAGCATACCGAGGTAAAGAGCGATGCTGTTGATATATATATATAATCTATAATAGATGGAATTGCTTGAGTGATGGAAAGAACCAATTTATAAGTTGGCTTGTTCATCATCGAAGACAAAAAGAAATTTTTCGTTTTTTTTTTAATTTAATTCCAGAATGATGCCATGCGAATAGTCTACAGGATGAGAGGACTCCTCGGTGATGCCACAGAAGACATGGTCAACAGTCTCGAGACTGGAAAAGGTTGGTTGTTTGACTCGACTCTCCATTTGGTTTAGTCGTTCCTTTTCATTGTTCAGTTGCTTTCCTCTTTACCCGTCGACTAATTCTTGTGTTTCTTTTCAAAAGATTCCGACGTAGACTGCGAGGATGTGTACAAGATGGCTAATGTCATGAGCCAGTGCAACGGTCTCAGAGTCATGCTGCAAAGGTCAGTCATTTGTGACTTTGTGATTCATTCGTTAAATGTACCCAGTGTCATTTGTAGCAGTATATTTATTATTTATTAATGTACTTGTTACTGTCATTTTATTTCTTTGCTTCATTTCCATTGCCTCTCCTGCAGGCTATCTGGCATTCACAACCTCGTGACAGGCAAGCAGCTCATGGTCGTCCTTCTGAAGTTGTTCAGCTACTGCCTCAAGGTTAAGTCCAATAAGCAGGAGTTGATTAAGATTGAGATGAACGCCATCACCGTCATGCTCGGAGCCCTCAATCTGGTTAGCGGCAGTCCTTTACGATTGGACGAGAAGGATGAAAATAATTTCCTTGCAATTCGACACCGATTCAAAGCCGAGTCTTGACTTTTCAGGCTCTTCTGGCGGAACAGGAGACAGGAACCTCGACGAAGGGACAGACCTTGACCGAAGAGATTCTACAGATCATGGAGATCATCTTGTTGGAGGCCAGCAGTCACCAGCCTCCCGAGATCTACAAAGTAGGCCAACCTTTTTTTTTTTACATCTGATTGGTTCGGTAATTGGGTGGTTTTGTTTATTAATTATTATTAATATATTGATTATTCTATAGTAATGCATATGATGATGATGATGATGATGATGATGATGATGACGATGATGATGATAATGGTGATGATCTATAGGAATTTTCAAAGTCGTGCGGTGACAAGGATCAGCTGATGGTCCTGCTGGATCGCATCAACAGTCCTTTCGTCAGGTGCAATTCCAACGTTCTGCACTCCCTCATGAGGCTCATTCCGTTCCTCGCCTATGCAGACGAGGAAAAGATGGCTGCCCTCTGCAACCACTTCAAACCCTACCTGGACTTCAATAGGTAAGAAACTATCTAGGTTTATGGATCCTTAGTTAGATGCTTTGTGAGCGGTCGTTATGTTTCAAAGAAACAGCTCTGCTTTTTTTGTTGTATTTTTAGTAAAAAATTTTTACCATGTCATTAGCTAAGTCTTGAATATCAATTTGCACAGGTATGACTTCGATCATACCCAAGATGAGCAGGTGCACTTGGATTGTTTCTGCATCATCGCACAAGGCATAGAAAACAATGCCAATGGAAGGAAGCTGAAGGACCTCATACTGGAGAGAACCGACATCGTCAAGGATACGACAACCTACATCCTCAACCACACGCCCTCTTCCACTGGACCACCAATGTGAGTACTATTAATGAGGAGAAGGCTGATGATGATGGTGGTGGTGGTGGAGGTGGTGGTGATGGAAATGATGATTGTGATGGCATTAGTGATGATGAAAATAAGTGAATGAAGCATTCAATTTGCTTGACTAATCAATATTTTCTTTTAGATTGACTGAGAATGAAGGCTGGAAGGATATGATTAGCAAGCCTGCATTGCCATTTGCACTAAGACTCCTCACAGGATTATGTAAAGGTCACGACCCCATCAAGGTGAATTTTGAGGCTTGAGCTATATGATTCCATTAGTCACATAATAAACAGTAATGATGTTGATACTTTTGAACATTCACTAGCATAATTACTGGTGATTTTGCAGTTTACTGTTTTACCTAAATCGGCTTAGATCTTCGTCTTGATAACAACCTTCTGTCATCCACAGCTCCAATTGCTGGACATCATTCCAACACTGCACAACCTGGAACAGATCTCCTCGGACGAGAGGGTTGGATCGTTGGCCGAGAACTTGCTGGAGGCACTCAAGGAGAACGAGCGAGTTGCCAAAAAGGTGAACTGACCTTGTGGTGAACAGATGGACGTGTGGATAATGAAACGCAATTGATGACTTAGGATGGATGTAGAAGATGCTTTGTCGTGTTTGTGCAGATGATACTGACAGGAGGATTTTCTTTCAGATTGAGGATGTGCGACAACAAACAAAGATGGAGAAGAAGAGGCTTGCTATGGCTATGAGGGAGAAACAGTTGGATCAACTGGGAATGATGGTAGGCTTCAAAACGATGATGATGAAGATGATGGTGATTGGGGTGATGATGACAACCTTGACTTAATATCTCCAGACAAATGAAAAAGGCCAAGTAACAGCAAAGAGGGGTCTTTTGAAAGGTCAGATTGATGTTTTGAAAGAAGAGACAGGACTCACCTGTTGCATCTGTAGGGAAGGTTACAAGAACCAGCCAAACAAGGTTTGTGTAAACACCGTTCTCATAATCATCACTATCACATATGATGATGATGAGTGAGAAGTCTCTAAGACTGCACTCAAGGTGCTCAAACTCATGCCTATTGGTGTTTTAATCATCGAGAATTTTATCATTTTCATGTTTTTTTATGTCTATGGAAATTCAACTTCTAACTTTCATGATTTCATTTATGCTCAACTTATAACTTTCTTCACAAATAGGTGCTTGGCATTTACACTTTCACAAAGAGGGTCAACCTGGACGAGTTTGAGAACAAGCAGAGGAAGACGTTCGGATACAGCACGGTCACCCACTTCAACATCGTCCATTTTGATTGCCATCTGGCTGCTGTCAGGTATGATGATTGCTATCGTCTCTGCCTTTCTAAATAGGTGAAAATGAGTGCTCTGTATAACTCGCAGGCATGCAAGAGCCAGGGAGGAATGGGAGAGTGCTGCCCTGCAGAACGGAAACACCAAGTGCAATGGTCTCCTGCCTCTCTGGGGTCCAGAAGTCCTCGAATCTGCTTTTGCCAGTTGTCTGGCCAAGTAATAGCAGATCATGAATAATTTATAGATGCTGTCGATTGAATGACATTAACTGTATCAATCTATAATCTTTGTCTTTTTCAGGACGTGCAAATTGCCAAATTGTTTTCAATGGTCAAATCAATTGATTTTTTTTTCCGTTTTAATCAGACACAACGGCTATCTGCAGGAAGTGACGGGCATGCGAGATAGCAACTATCTGCACTCCGTTCACGACCTCAAGCACCTGTTGCTGAGGTTTGCATTCGAGCGCTCCTTTAGTGAGGACTCTGGCGGAGGAGGCCGGGGCAGCAACATGCACCTAGTGCCCTACATGCTCCACCTCAACCTTTATGTTGTCAACACGTTAGTGGTCGAATGGATGTTCTCTTTGTCCCTCTGCATGTTTTGAAATGGTCTGACAGGGATGACTATTTATATGGCCAGTTTTGTAAGGTGTCTGGTAATAGATCAAATAGTGGTCTCCTGCTCGCTGAAGTTTTGATCAGTTGATGTGGGTTATTTTAGTAATTTTGTTATTATTGTTGTTACTGTTGCTTCTATTAATATTATTATTAATAAGTCCGTGCAAATTATTCAGGACAAGGTCTGCCCTTAGAGAAGAAGGCAACATCGGGAATTTCCTCAAGTTTTCGCCACCGAAGTTCCTGGAGAACTGCTACGAGGTGATGATCTCTAGTTTCCAACAAGTGCCAACGTTGAATCATCTCAGTCTGTCTCTGTTACCATGGTTTCGATAAATTCATTTCCAAAAATTCTCAGACCGAGGTCCTCTCTTCTACATGGTGCTGGCCTTCCACATCATGAACCCTCAGTCCTGGAAGACCAACAGGGAGAACTTCCTCAAGAGACTCTTGGTCATGGGCCATGTCAGGCACGTCTCACCGTCCCCATGCAACAGGTGATGATGATGATGATGATGAGTTAAAAGTCTTGTGACCCTATCTTCTTACAAAAAATAGTCATCTTTTTTATTGTAGTTTGTTCTGCTACATTTTTTGCATCTGCTGTTATTATTGTTATTGTTATTACTATTATTATTATGATCTTTTTTTCTATATTGTTATGTTTTTCTTGATCTTGCCTCATCAGTGTCGCAGACAAAACAATGAAGGAGTATGCTGTCTACAAGCCATACCTGATGTTCTACCAGCTCATCAGCATGTTCTACTCAGACCTGTTCAAGGTTATTACATTATTACTTGTTTTGTGTTGCCATAAACAAATGTGAATATGCATTAGGCCTTTCAATTTACCATCTCATTGGTTCAGTTTTTGACGCTCGATTTTTCTCACTGCTTCCATGACAGAATCATTATCATTATCATAATCGTGCTTCAGGGCTGCAAGCAAGAGGAAGGTCCGGGAAAGTGGTCGGCCAGCATGGCGGACTTCATAAGGCACAACGACCAATCGCTGCTGGAGGCTTCGAAGAGGGTCCTCAAGAATTTCGAGGAGGAGTGTCTACCCTGCGAGTGTCTCATCGAGTTCTTTGATGTGGCAGGTGGGTGTCCTTGTTGTTGTTGTGCAAGTTGACTCGCATGGTTGCATTCCCATGTGAGATGTTTGTAAATGACAATCGTTATGACATGCTTTCACAACCCGGCTAGCATCTCCTCGGGGCCCCCTTGGGAATGGGCGCCACATAAATGATTGACAATTGTGGATGTGTCATTCTTCTCTCAACATTTACACACGTTTTGATTGTTCAGTAAATTCACCTTTCATCATTACAGAGGCACACTTAACACTAATATGTAAATGAAAAATAAATAAAGACGTTAATATTTTTCCTTCGTTAACTTTTTCAAATAGGTCTCTTGGAAAGCATCAGCGATCCCTTCGCTTGGCTTCAGGACTCGCTGAACTCGCTCCTCCCGTGACCGACCTTCCGGAAGCAAGAACCCTTCTTTGGATTTGAACCTTTGACATCTCGAGCTATTAACTAGCAGTTGCTTGGATTTTGGATTTCCTTTTTTTCCATCATATTAGTTAGTCTTATTACGCAAGTCGACTTAAAAATATCGCTCATCTGTAGTGTTGTGGTGAATGTAGCTCTGTGTTGTATTCATTGGAGCGGTTGTTCTTCTATTACGAACTATTTTATTCCTGTTCGCTGCCTTTGGCATCCTCTCCGATAAGTCCTCATATATTTTACGAGCACTCTCCTTTAAGTACAATCAAGCGACCATTTCTAAACCGCTTCGCACGGTTCACGAGCACCGCGAGTTTATTGATGTCATTTTTTATTATCGCTTAGAAGTTGACATTGAATTAATTAGCTTGGCTTAAAATTTCCCAAATAAAAATTTATCGATTCGGTCGCGTGGTTGTGATGTCGTCGTCGTCCGATCTCCATTGTCGAGCGACTGCACTCGACCATGGCTGCTTTAATGCCAGCCAAAAACACCGCTGATGAAGAGTCCAGCTCGGGGTCGAGCGAAGTGAGCGTACGCTCTGTAATGCAATCAAGCGAGATTGATGACGTCACGGAGCACTCAGCCAATTAGGGCCGCCTTTAGCTTCACTCACTTTATTCAGTATGGAGAAGGGCCATTGACAACAGCGATGATGATGATGATGGTGGTGGTGGTGATGATGATGATTGTGATGTACTCTGTCGATGTGGCGATAGTGCGATGATAGGTGAACGGTATAGGTGGATAATTAATATTATTATTATTGATGTTGTTATTGTTGGTATTATTTTTATTATTATCATTATTGCCGCAAACGTTTTATTGACGCCGAGACCGTTAATGGTGAGCGACTAAAATGTCGATGGCAAGAGCCACCACACCTTGTTGTGCGCCTCCGCGTCTATAATTACTGATCATATCACTCCGCCTGGATGAGACCGAGCAACAGGTAAAAACTACTTTTCCCATGTCGTGGGCCAATCGCCGTGTCCATGCCTGGTCGCACTGGCATGACAATTTTTTAAGGGGAGTGTTGTGTTTTGTGTTGTTGTTTTAAATATTCCTTTAATGCTGCATTAATTCAGAGCCTCCGTCTTGGAAACTCCCCCCCTCTCTCTCTCCCTCCCTCTCTCTCTCTCTCTCTCTCTCTGCCTCTCTATTACTTCCCCTCTCTTCTCATTCAAACTCGTTCTTGAGTCCAATTCAGGTGGAACTTGCACCGACGGAAGGTTCCACTAATTTCCCCAGGATTTACCTGGAGGAATGGAGCTTGCCAATGATGAATTGAAATCTTGACCGTTGTTTTTATTATCCGTCATTTCTGTGGTTGTGTCTATTGACAATTGAAGTTGTTCTTGTTGCAATTGTTCTTATTCCACTCGCAGTTGTTTTCGTCACAATCGACTTATTTGAGTGGTGATGATGATGATGACGATGACGACGGCGATACTACTACTACTACTACTACTACCACTACCGCTACTGTTGCTGCTGATGATGATGGTGATGATGATGATGATGATGATGATTATTCTCTATTCTAGAACCTTCCTAACATGCAAATATAAAAGTTTGAATTGATAACTCCTCTCGCGTTATAAATAGTGTCTCCATTTACAGCCCGGTGGAATTTCCGAAGGCATGAAACATTCATTAGGTTTGGAGTTGTAACGTTTGCCACTCTGCCATTGCAATATTTCTTTATTAAGTTATTTATTAATATCGTTAATATTATTTATTGTTATTACTGTTTGCTACTTTACGTTTATAAAGTTATCTTTGTATTATTAACGTAGAATAATTAATGTTATTAATTTGTATTATTGTTATCATGGCTGATAACATCGGGTCACGTTATATCATTTCACATTACAACACGTCACACAGTTATTAATATATGTTATTATAGCTTTGTTTTTAACGTAATAAATATTTATTATTTATGGGATGATAAATAAACGATAAAAACGCACTAAATTCAAGACCATTCACGTTAAGTAAGCCATCATCTTCGTCGTCATCTAAATCTCCATTAGCGCTATCATCGTCATCATCATCATCATCATCGTTGTAATCATCATCATCATCATCATTATCGTCATCATCTAAGACTCCATTAGCGTTATCATCATCGTCGTCGTTGTCGTAATCTCCTGCTACTAGGTCACGTGCTCAAAAGGATGCAGATGATTATTTATAGGATCACGTCCTCTTCAGAAGGAGTTCATTATAAACTGCTGATTAGGGACGGATTCATTTTTTAATGCATCATCATTGCCCTAATCATCTTCTTCTTCTTCACCACCATCATCATCTTCTTCTTCATCACCATCATTATCTTCTTCTTCACCATCATCATCATCATCATCATCGTCATCGTGTTTTATCTCTTATTTCGAGTTTATAGATAGATTGGTTAAAGTCCTGCAATGTCAACTGACTTCTGGGAGCTTCCATGGCGTGCCTTGTTCCACTTTATCGTCCACAGTCACGTGATGCGAACGAGTTTAGGCGATCAGTGGACATTCGATGGACCGGGTTTGACCGAGAACTACGAATTATCAAGCCGTTGTTGATACTGCACTTTTTGTTATTATTATTATTATTATTATTATTATTGTTGTTGTCGTCGTCGTCGTCGTTGTTGTTGCTGTTGCTGCTGCTGTTGTTGTTGTTGTCATTATTTTTATAGTATAATTATTATTATAGACTTTAATATAGTTATTATTATGTCTTATTGATGCAATGTTATCATCCATTGATAATGTTTCCTGATTTCATCAGCGGCAT
>MPNW01000178.1:33079-51116 GCA_011800805.1 Hirudo medicinalis | reverse complement strand
TCGAGACGACGACGACGACGACGACGACGACGACGACGACGACGACGACGACGACGATGATGATGATGATGATGATGATGATGATGATGATGATGATGATGATGATGATGATGATGATGATTGGGACGATGATGATGATGATGACGACGACGACTATGACGATGATGATGATTATGATGATGGTGACCACGGTGTCAACACGTTTGGTATTGATAATGATTCCAGAGAACAATGGTCAGCTGTTGTTGACGATGTTGTGCGTGGTGATACAATGGGTTCAAAGACATAACGGTGGAGTGAGATGATGACGATCGGTGAGAGGTGTACAATAACACGACTACGTATCTCCCGCCATCGTGCATTCAGACGTCTGCCTGCAGAAGATGAAGAGAGGGAGGGATGTTGGAAAAATTCTGCCGCGAAAATTTTTTAATTTTATTTCAATGTTTCGAATGTAACTTAACGTAATGTGCTATAACTTAACATAATTTATTCTCGATCGACGTGAATAAATTAATTCAGCCGTTGAATAAATTAGGGAAGAGTATATTGTAACTGCTATTCGGCTGAAAGCCTTTTTGTCGGATTTATTTGCATTACTTCAGATTAATTTTTAACCATCGTTAAAGATCATCGTCATTGTAATCGTCATCATCATCATCATCATCGAATCAACCGAAGTGAAGTTGCAACCATCTGAAGATGATCGTCTGCGACACGACGAGCGTCAAGCCACTCGGCAGCTACCGCGACGACACGGATTGCAGTCGCTTCAAACGCAGGAGCGACAGAGGCGATCGGGCGCGGTCTCGTCAGAGGATGCTGCTGAGTAAGATCGTCATCAACGTCAGTGGCTGCCTCTTCGAAACCTACCTGGAGACCCTCGAACGATTTCCAGACACCCTGCTTGGAAACAGGGTCAGTCGCTCCAGGTTTGTGGGAGAGGTGGATGGTCGGACGTGTGGTGGATGAATCAAATAGGATGATTCAAAATTGAATTACAAAATTGAATCTAAATGGATGATTTAACGGAATGTTTATGACATTCTCACATTATCATCATCATCATCCAACTAAATCGAAACAATATCTTCAAAGACTTGCACTTTCGCGAGCCAGAGTACGAACGCGATACCCCTGGACCAAGTGCTGGCGACACTGTTGCAAATCACACCTGGATTTTCGCTGCATCTGCACGCGAATGTAGGAGTCATAAATTTTTAAGTTCTTCCTCTCAAGCTGGCTGCTGGGATCTGGTAGAAATGATAACATGTTCAAAGCAGGTGCCTTTCCATCATTGTCTTTTGTCCTATTCATCAAGTTGTACTGAGGACATTAATAAAATTGTACTAAAAAAAATACTAATACATCATTGTCTCGCGATTTATCAATTCTTTTGTCTGCACACCTAAAAACCCATCCCTCAGCTGTGCATCCCTTCATCCGCCATTCCATCTATCTGTCGGGTATTCATGCATCAACGCATTCATTCATCCATCCATCAACTCATCCATCCATTCACCCAGTCATCCATCCATCAACTCATCCATCTATTCACCCATTCATCCATCCATCAACTCATCCATCCATTCACCCATTCATCCATTCATTCCATTGTGACAACTTCGTCAAATACTGTCCAGGTACTACGACCGCACGAGGGACGAATATTTCTTCGATCGAAACAGAACCTGCTTCGATGCAATCTTGTATTTCTACCAGAGCGGAGGACGACTGAGAAAGCCTAGCGACATTGCAAGCGAAATATTCGAAGACGAGGTCAGCTTCTACGGCCTCAGGGGGTACAAAGCCGACCAGGGGCGCCAGAAGTTAAGTGTTCTTAGCCAGGCCGTAAAGGCAATCAAATGTAACTCCAACGATAGCTCTGATCCCCAAGAGAAGACCAAGATTGAAACCAGATGGCGGTCCTACAGTAGCATCAACGGAAGCACCAATAGTCTCCGTAGTCGAGGCTCAGAATCGAGTAACTTTCGCTGCTACAAGGTAGGAGTCGAACGCGAAGAATCCAGTCAAGGAAGCTACAACGACTGGACAGTTGCAGGGTTTGCCAAAGTTTTGACTTTAATATTTAGTATTAGAATGAAATAATATGTTTGTTATTGGTCTGATAAAATATTTTCGAATTTTATTTATTGCGATGTTATTTAAATAAAAATAACAATTGTTATCGGGTCAAAACGTATTAATGCAACGGTTTCACATTACAAATTACAAATTACTTAAGAATTTTGAATAGAATAATATGAACACATTTTACTTTATTCATGCCAAGCCTATTTAATAAATACATTGTCTTCAATTACCAACTTATTTCGTTAAATTCCAACTCAGTCATTCATCTACAATATTAAATAATAAATTGAACATTTGAATAAATTGCTCAATGATAAATACATTCTCCTCAATTATCAACATATTCCGTCCAATTCAAATCAATTCATTCATCCCCAGAGATCTCCAGCCGTCCGGTACGATATCCGACCAGAACGAAGGTGAAGTGAAGAGGACCATGATTAGGAGAGGGAGATGGAAAATTTACTTGGAACAGCTGAGGAGGAACCTCTGGCTGTTAATGGAGCACCCAGAAACCTCGAAGACCGCCAGGGTCGTTGCCGCCATCTCCGTGTTCGTCGTCGTCGTCTCTGTGGTTCTCTTCTGCGTCGAAACTCTGCCAGAATTAAAAGGTTCTCGCCATGGAGAAGTGTCCGACATGGCTGATCAGCACCGGCTCCATTTTGTCCACGGTGCTTCATCCTCCGAAGACAGCCTCTACACGTTTCCACGGGGACAAGCCGTGCAGACGTACCACGGTTCTCCACCCGCCATGCAACCTCTCAGAAGGGAGCGTCGGCATAATCATCCCGGAAATAAGGGGACAAAAGAAAGCACGGTGCAGAACGTGGCTTTGCAGGTGGCTGATCCATCATCGACCCTTCAAAACCAGCGGGATTCCACGGGTCTATCGTCCTTGGTCGATCATTTCTTCGTGATTGAGACAATCTGCATCGCTTGGTTCAGCGTGGAATTCCTGGCCAGGCTCCTCTCCTGTCCCTCACTCCTGCAGTTCGCCATGGACCTCCTCAACATCATCGATTTCGTTTCGATCGTGCCTTATTTCGTCGCGGTCTTCACCTTCGGCTTCAACGAAGTTATGCTGAACGATCTCCAAACACAGTCGACCACCACGGCCGACTCTCTGACAGATTTCAGCCTAAACGGCCATCGGTTGTCACTCTCAGTCCTAGAGAATCTTTTCAACAATCGCTTGCAGAACGTGCCGACAGAATCGATCTTGGAAGAGTCCAATTTTGAACTCAACGTCACTCAACAGGCGCTCAACCAGACCGACGTCCACAACTTCGCCGCCCCGACGACCAAAGCCAATCCGACATCCATCTTTCCGATGGACACAAGCCCGAAAACCGGAGCAAACGAGAGCGCCTTCCCCAGAGGCAGGACTCTTCAGCAGCCTAATCAGACGGCATCGCTGGCGGTCCTGAGGATAGTGAGGCTAGTAAGAGTGTTCAGGATCTTCAAACTCTCGCGACACTCGAAAGGCCTTCAGATCTTGGGACGGACGATCCGAGCGAGCATGAGAGAGTTGGGTCTCCTGATGTTCTTCTTAGGCATCTGCATAGTTCTCTTCTCGAGCGCCGTCTACTTTGCCGAACTTGACTCTCCCTACAGTCACTTCAGGAGCATACCCGATGCTTTCTGGTGGGCCGTCGTCACCATGACGACCGTGGGTTACGGCGACATGAGACCCGTTACACCGTTAGGCAAGTTGGTTGGATCGCTGTGCGCTCTGACCGGGGTCCTCACCATCGCCCTCCCAGTGCCTGTGGTTGTGTCAAACTTCAACTATTTCTACAACAAGGATTTGGAGGAATCGGCAGCTCTCGAGGCAGCTATAGCAACTGCAAACAGAGATCAAACATCAGTAGAACAGCACCAAGTCAAGAAAGAGCTACAGTCCTATATCCCCCACACTTGCCCGGCGGTTCACCAATCATCAAGCGCAGATCTTTCGGGTTATCACACCCACTTAGGCACCTCTTAACGACAAGTTACGCGGTAGTTTCGCGATCATAATCAGAGGTGACACGATATGAAAGCCGAGTCTAGCGATGCGAAAACCCTGAGGGCCTTCTGCTGACTCCATTCGATATGACATCGTCATTGAACGAAGGTGTAGACAACTTGAAAGCAACGCGATGGATATTTCTATTCTCTGGATATCCTTTTCATTAAATGCAGTGGTCGCCCAGAGCAGAATAAAAAAAAATAGCTTGTGCATTCGAGACTCAATGGAGAAGTTTGTAACAAAATAGTTAGGTATACCAGCCACGATCGATTGGTCTTAATGACACACCAGAGAGAACTTGCGCTCTCCGGGTTTTAAAAATTAATAATCATTCGTATTTTGTTTCCTTCTTTTTTTTCTCTTAAAATACAAGCCGACCCAAGGTAAATCGAGGCAGGTATGAATGTCAAACGAGTCTAATTCATCAACTCATACCTTTCTTTCTTCAATGCCTCGCCATTTATCATAAGAAAAACAACAGTTCGCGCAGTTGCATGGATAAATAGTTTGGCCATCTTGACAAGAAAAACACGAATTGCACAATCGTCATCGTGGTCATAGTCATAGCAATAAATATTTGAAATTAAATAGCTTTTGCCGGCTGGTTCTTGCTTGGTAGAAGCGGTGAAATTTAGCTAAATCACGTAACTGAAAATGAACGGGTTACGCTTAGCGATGGACTGATTATGGACGCTAAGCTCGTGGATTGGACGGACATTGGAATTTCATCAAAGACATTAAAATTCGATCAATGTTAATGGCGACGCACCAGTCCTAGCGATCGTATTGCAAAAAGAAAATCACTTAACGTAAGAAAGAACTGAGAAACTGATGCAACCATTAGCGAAAAATTGTCATTAATCCATTAGCAGTTCGTCCATTGTCGATCTGAGGTGAAGAACTGCCGTGAAAGATTTGTCTGGAGAATTCAAGGCTTTCTCCCACAGTTCCACTTCCGGATTGTCGATGTCTGCAAGAATTATAACTTGTACATTATTCGAAAATTTAACAATTCAACGCCGACGCATAAGGCACGGACGCTTCGAACAACAATTTTGTCTGGTAAACAGGTACGACTAATGGCCTCACCATCTCCAGAAAATAATTTGACTCCTCCTAAAAATTCCTTTTCTTGGAAACCTTCTTGCGTCCAGACGGTGATTTCAAGTTTTGAGCTTTTTAATTGCTCCCTGGTCACATTGGAGAAACAGAATTCCTGATTCCATTCTGGATTGCGCGTCGATCTTCGCGTGAATGACTTGGCTTTGGCATCATGCGCCAGTGGAGTTTGCAAAAAGCTAGTATTAAATAAATAAACAGATTAATTTTAAATTACTTTCTTTTCTTATTTATTTGTTCTAAACTGTAAACAAATTTATGATGAACATGGATCATTCCAAGCAGTTACCATTCGACGAATGCATCACAAGATCCGTTTTCCCTGAAGGATGTCAGTGACTTTGCCTGTATGACCTTGACACGAAGATCTCCAACGTGGGAGGGGTTCTGCGGAGATGCACCTTTGGTCGAAAACAGCAAGGACACTTCCAACTTGGAGTCGTGGTTAAGATCAAGGATTGATTTCCACCTCTTTGGTGGGAAATGATTACAAATTAAATTAACTCAAATTAAATTCATTAATAGTTAGAAGATATTAATTTATCAAAAATTATATTTCACTATGATACTGTAAAGGGCTAATAGATATAACGTCAATGTCTTTCCTCGTTGTGACATTTTTGAATATATTATAACATTATATTTATAACGGCATGTATATGCATATTATTTTGAATCTCTGGTAAATCCAGGCTGTCATTTATTTATTTGATTAAAGTCCGTTGCATGAATAAGGCTGTCATAGCTTTAAATAATCTTAATGTTTACCATCAGTCAGCCAATGCGTCACTTCACTGTTATTCTAATTAGCCTCAACTAATTCAGGCTAACATAAGCCGTCAGCGAAGTCGGCTAACAATCCTGGAGATGAGCCGCTTCAAGTTAGCTTAATAAAATATTAGCTCGCTCAGTCATAATTATAACAATCAAAGTTAATTTTTTTTAATTAAAAGTTAAACCTGAAATATTGCTAAAAATTTAAAAGTTAAGGTTGAAAGGATGAAACTTTTTCTAGGACAGCTAATTACTGAGAGCCATTTGAAATGCTTGCTTAATTTTTTAAACTAATTAATTCAAATGCTTCACTAAGTAATTTAACTCAAGTCAATGGGGTCAATTTAACTCAGATCAAAGTTAGATCAATATAATATGATATTTTAAAATCTCTTGTGCTCTAATCATCCCACCTGAGTTCCAAACCCCTGGTGTATGGGGTACCAATGACCCTCTTTATCGTCAAGGTCAACGCCCTTCATTGGCAAGACGACCTCTCCCAAGATTTCGTTCTTAGAGAACGTCACGTTGTGCCAGACGGTCAAGCTGAGAATCCTCGATTCTAAATCGCTCCTTGGTATTTTGTACTGGAAACAAATATGGCATCGTACATTGTGCTTTGTCCTTATTAATGTAATAATAACGTTGAATTTTAGCTGTTTTATAATATCGACAATCAAATAAATGCCAAGCTTCTAGCTGATGCCAGTAGCTTCTGCTATGCTGTGCTGTATCGCCAATGACTTAAAGTTGTTACTAAATCAATTATTAACAATAATTTGTACCTTCAAAATCTCATTGAATACCGGATTCTCCGTGTTCTTCCTAGGATAAGTTTTGCGCTTTCCTTTCCTTGTCTTATCGGGCATCAAATAGGTTTTGACGTAACTGTTAATTAAGTACATTTTTTGTAATAATGATTCTTTGAATTCAGAACTTCTCAAGAAATGATACAGTTATTAAAAATTATGCTAAATAAAACAAGTAGATCGGTTAAATAAGTAGTAAATTCATAAGTTTGTCTCAAATCATAAGAAAATTGGCCCCGGAATTATTTCGCCCGCAAAATGTTTACTCAACATCTTTTTATTCCTTAAATAACCTCTCATTCATTACTCAATCAACTATTTCTTAGCCACGGCAAAATAACCTGTATTGATTGACTATTATTACATTACGATCTTATTACAGGTACTACTAACGGATTGGTGCGGCCCAAGCCCATGATGTCCTTGCATTGATGAACGTGAATCTCGAGATTGCCGGTCTTGTCCTCGTACTTGAGTCCAAAGTGGATCTCGCCGGCCATAGCCATTCTGCTTGTGTACATACTGTCCATTTGTCGAGCCAACCCTTTCGTTTCTCCCTCCGAGCTCAGCTGGGGACTGTCGCTGCTGCTCAAAGCGCCGTCCTAGAAGAACGGTAATGGATGACAATATGTTTTTAAAATGTAAACTTAATATAAATAAATGATATTAAAAATCAGAATGGAGATTTTTTTTTTCGTTTCTAAATTTGGCTTTTGCTTTTGGAGGTTATTTGAGCGAATAAATTTTTTTTTAATTTCAAATTTACTTATTTTACTTAATTTTACACTATTTAATTGCACAATAAAAAATAATGTCATCACTATCATCATCATCGTCGTCGTCGTCATCGTCGTCATCATCATCACAATCATCATCATCACAATCATCATCATCATCTTTAAACGGACGATGATTTAACTGACCAATATCTCAACTTCGTCCCACTTTTCCTCTGAACTGACCGTCCTCCTAGCTTCTCCTGAGCTGCTTACCTTTTCGTCCTTGGCATTCTTGTCTACGACGTTTGCTGTAACTGCGTGCCTACTTTTGCTCTCGATTTTGGCCAAGTCCGTCTCGATGTCCTTCAAAAGACTTCCAGAGTTGATGGCGAAGCGGTCCAAACCATCGGAAGAGGAGTGTCTTGATTTGTCCAGGACTCCATCCGCCTCATCGTAGTCATCTTCCTTCTTGTAGACAGTAGTAGTGGTGGTGGAGACTTCTTCTCCAAAAGTCGTGGTGGATTTGGACACCTCGTCGAATTCTTCTCCGGAATTGAAGAAGCTGTTGATTGTTTGAGATTTTTCGTCAATACTCGGATGTCCAGACGGTTTCGGTCGTTTGGGTACAATGCGAGAGTAAATGGGAACATCTTTCTGGTTTTCTGACTCTTCCATCTTCTCCGTGTGGAATTCTGAAGTTGTTTCGCAAGTTGTTTTCTCGGGCAGGTCCTTCGGATGCCTTTCGCTTTCCAATTTCACTTCGTTCATAACGTCTCTGGTCAGTCGATCTGCTAATTCTGAAATATTATCCTCTTGCGAAATGTTTGTCTCAGCTTCACCTGGAGGTGTTACGTCATCGTCTTCTTTCTTCTTTTCCTCTTTCATTTCCAGGGTTTTGGTCAGAGCCTGGTTTGTTATTTCGTTGACGTAATCGCTCAGGCGACTACTACGAGCAAATACCTCTACATCTGATGCTTGAAAATTATTGCCTTTCGAAACATCTTTTTCAATATCTTCGTTCTTTGTCAATTCACTCTCCATCGGAAATGCTGACTTTTCGACTTTACTTTCCATTTTTCCAGCACGGCCTCGGTTCAAGTCATCCTCTGTAGTCGCCATCAGTCCAAGGTGATTCAGAATGCTGCTCCTGACCTTTTCCATTTCCTCTAATTCCTGCTGCTGTTCTTCCAGAAGTTCCCTCACTTCTTGATTTTGAATTTTTTCCACCTCAGATACCCATTCTTCCTCTTCTAGGGCTGGTTCATCGTTCTCTTGGATGTAGTCGTTGAGCTCTTTGACGTAGGCGTCAAGTCTGACCTGTTGCTGCGTCAGGAGGTCCTCTCTTTCCTTCTCGTGTCTCTCGATGGAGTCATCGATTTGTCTGTTGATCTTTGCCTGTAACGATTTCGGAGGTGAAGAATTATTTTACTTATTTAATTTCTTCGGCGATATTTTTTTTTATTCAATATTTTATTAATGTTACTGCTATTATTAATATTATTGTTAGTAAGAATAACTAGTCATAAAAAATATTTGTTTGTAAGATTTTAAGCATGTGTTAGCAAATGTCCAACTCATCGTTCATCGTTTTCACTCTAACTAAACGTTAGCTTGTTCGAATCCCAGCTCGAAACGTCCCTAAAGATTTATGAGATTAAAGCCAGAGATGCAAAACATTAATCTATGAAATGGTTACCAATTAGCTATTACTTATAATATAATAAATCTTTTGTTTACTTATTCGGCTCGTTAGTTAATGTCTATTTACTTTTAATCAGTTATTATTATTATTATTATTATTTGTAATTAATTTATTAAAAGTAATTAAGATGAATAATAATTAATATGAAGAGTAACCTAATTAATCTAACCAGGAATCTCCTTAACTCGTCTTCACTCAGCTCAACCTCCTTCTCCGACTGCGATGACTCGGGTCTGTCTGAAGTGACACCGCCTAAAATCTTCTCTCCCTGCTGATTAACGGCTTGTGCGACATCGTCTGCTACGCTAACCTCGCTGGACCTCGACTCAACTTGACTGACCGAAGGGGGAGAATTATCGGTGCTCCCGGATTCGTCCAACGCTTGAAATTCACCAGTTGATTTTGTAGAGTTCTTAGTTGAATCGTTGGCAAGAAATTTTGCTCGCCCGGCGCCAGAATCTTGACTTTCTGCGTTTATCGCCTCAAATGAGCTCGAGCTCTTGTCCACTTGCTCGGGTGTCCCCATGGAAGAAAACTCCTTCAATGATCCATCGCTTAGCTGCTGATTTTTCTTTTCCAAATCCTTTTCATCTTTAGATTCGACTTCTGCTCTTGTTGAAGCTTCTTGAGATGAATGTCTTTCTGCCTCGGGTTTATCAACCTTCTTGTTATCAACCTTCTCCGAAGCATCGTCATCTGAGTCTTCTTGTTTCCCGTTCGTGACCATCACGCCCTGATCATTCTTGTACCAGCCATCTTCGATTGGAAATTTCTTCTCGTACGACCTTCTGACTCCATTCAGGTAATAGTGCTGAATTTTGGGATCTGAGGAGTCGCACTCATCCGACTGATCTTGTTGGACAACGATGCCACTGAAGTAGCTTGGCTTCTCAAAATCTATTGGCTCTCCTCTCATTCTAGAAACATCGTCAGTCGCTTGAATAGTTATATTCTCGGCCATGTCTTGAGCAATGACGTCCAAGGCTTTATCCATGTTCTCGTAATTTACCTTCGTTTCCGTTTGACGGAGGACTTTTCCATTGAGCGCTTCTGATGTGTTGGAAATGGGAATCAAGAGCTTTCCATCCCCTCCGTAGAAAAAATCGTATCTTTCTTCCTCTGACTCGAATTCATCCTTGTCGTCAACTCTTAATGAAGAGACTTCTTTACCAAACTTCTTTGAGTTATCAGGTTCTTTCTTTACCTCGTTGAACTTGACAGCCCCTCTTTTGTAGCCATCATAGGTGAATTTGTCGTCAGTGTTGCCCTTTGAAGTGAACCTTTCCACTCTTTCCTTGACGCTCAGGTCGTGTTGCTTCGGTGAATCAGTGCCCACGGAGAAATTACGGTAGAAAGATCCTTTCGGATTATAGGGAAGTTCTCTGCTTGAAGTCGTTGAATATTCTACGGTTGTTCTGGGCCCAGACATTTGAGTTTTCATTGGTCCTTTGTCAGTCCTTTGGTAGCCGTTCTCAGAGTATTTCCATGAACTGGATCTTTGCTGTTCCGGCAGATCGGATGGAGCAAATTCGTTGACGGATTGCCACGCCTCGAAGTTTTTTCTGGCGCTTGGAATCTGACTTGCAGAGATGATATTCCTTCGAATGTCTTCGTAATCTTCCGTGATGTCCTCCCAAACATTGTCGGATTTGTCCAGTTCATCAACAGGGATCATGTTCGACTCCTTCTGGTGCGAAGATACCGAGAGCAGCTTGATGGAGTTTGATTTGGGAGCGTTCGAAGACGAGGAAGACAACTTCTTAATCAAGATCGACTTGGTTACCGGAACATCGTTTTGATCCCAGATTGGAGTGGACGGTGATGGAGACTCGAATGAATCCACACTAGGTGTGGAGTTCCCGGAAGGAGCAAGACTTCTGCTGGAAGTGATCTTAATGTTTCTTGGCGGGTGCTGGTCGGAGTTGCCTCTAGAGGATTCACGAATGTAAAGGGTCAGACTCGACACTTCGTGAGGAGAAGGATTCTCTGAATGGCTATATCTCTCGTGAACCTCGACAACGTCCAGGTCGGCCTCGGCCCCTTCGCTTGACCTTCCTAACTGATCGTTGACCTCTTCGCTGATAGCGCTCAGCTCGTCATCGTCGTCTTCGTATTCTTGGAAGCGCTGCCTGGAAGTCTCGAACGAAATAACAGGAGTTTCACGAACCTCCAGCTTGTTTATTCCTTTGTGAACGCCGTTGGGAATTTCAACTTTGGCGAGTTCAATCAGTTTCTTCGGAGGGATGTTCTCGCTGGTCGGTCCACCGACGACGTTGGTGCCCCCTAATTGAATTGTATTGATTTTTAAATTATGATTTTACTTTTTCATGCTTAAAATTAGTTAGTTTTTTTTAAATAAAGCAAATAAATAGATGATTGATTCATAACCTTCAAGGACGAAAACTTAAAAACCAATAGCTTACTTAAGGATATGTTTATCATCATTTCTTCTCCATCCATCATCATCACAACTGGACTGCCTTCCCTCAGGTGCTGGCTGGAAATCTCAGTCTTCAGCTGGCGGTTCTTATTCAAGGCGTTTGAATCGTTCATGTTTATTTCTGGCGTATTGTCCTTTGCCGAATGCCCTTCCCTCATCCACTGGCCGGAGCAAACTTTGTACTCCCTGCGTTAAAAACAGACAGATTGTCAGGGATTGTTTATTTGCCTTAAGACCAGCTTTAGTTACTCAAGGTACTAGCAGTGAAAGTTTAACCGTGCACACTATTTGAGTAGTCTTTCTTAAGGGCGCTTTGATTATGGAAAAGAATTGCTCCAATAGAACAACCTTCAATCAAATTACCTATTTTTAGTAACCAATGGCCTAATGCAAGTGACATTTTGCTCTAAATTTGGCATTGGCATCGTCTAAGCTTTTATACAACGAAGGGCAAAACTGAACGAGGAATGCAAGAGTAAAGACAAAAGACACAAGAGTCAAACAAGGCAAATGATCGAAAAGGCGATTCTAAATTAAAAAAAGGTCTAAGGAACACAATGTAAAATCCTTTGGAATGTTTCAGCGTTAGGTTATCAACGTGAAAGTTATATAATAAGGTTTTAATTTTATTCTTATTGATTAAGATCGTCATTTTTTTGTTTTTGTCAAGATGTCAAAAACTAAATCAATGTCAAAGATTGTGAATGTTACGACGTAAGAATGTGTTTTACAAGCAATTGGTTCACATTCTTTAAAAGTTAACTTTGTTGCAATGAAAATATTTTCTAACAAAAATTTTATTGTAAAAATGCTCTCGGCATGCATATTAATTATTTATTTCAACTTCAATTTTCCGGCATTCAAATATTTTAAGCCTTGAGAAAGGAGAAATTCCTCGTTAATCAATTTTTTAATTCGCATTTTTTCTGTCGTCGCGTTTTTCATATTTTTTATTTAAAAATATAAACAAATTATTGTACTAAATATAATATTACTATTATTATTATTATTAATTATTAATTATTGTTATTATTTTATCGTAATAAAACAAACGCAAAACTCAATCAAATCTGTCTGGTACAAGAACAGAATTAAAATGACAAAACCTAATTGTACGTCAACATACAAAACTCCAATAAGGCTCTCAAATAATTATCTAAATTAGCACAATTCTTGTTCAACAATACTACTTATTCCCACTTTGTAAACTCAATTAATGTAGAGTCTAATTTATAATTCATTTATTAATAAATCATCTCCAATGACAACCAACCTCTCGTAGAGACAAAACGTTCTTTCGAAATGTAGCTCAACGGTTTGATATCATTCAAATAGCATTAAGTCCAAGCCTGCTGTAAGTCGCTAACGTCAGACGGACTCCAAAAATGTGGACCGTGACAACTTATAAAGTGCCGATGGCCGAAGACAGTTAGGATCAGCCGTTGATATGCCCAAGTTCCTTGCATTGTTGTCGATCTTACACGTGATCGACGTGGCATTTTGATGTTAACGGGTTAATTGCTGCTTTGCTGAAGTTATTTGTCTTCAGTTTTAAGAACTGTGTCACTTAAAGGCTTCTTCCATGTTTGAGAATCTGCCATTTCTCTTTCTTTCTTCCTTTATACCTTTGTTTATTTATTTGTCTTACTGTGATTCTGTGTATCTCTCCGTGTCTGGTCCGTCCGTGTCTAAGAGTATAATTATGTCTTTTGCTTTTAAGAACATAATCCTATTGACATTTGTCAAGAGGCTGTTATTCATTGTATTTATTGTTATAAAATAAATGTTACCATTATCGATATTGTTAATTTAATCAATGTTAGTCTCCAAAACTGTTCACGTATTATTTGCCATCGTCAATGTATAGTATGACTAATGACATTGACACGAAAGGTGCTACCATCAGCATGGTCAGTCAGTAAGAATGTTACTGATGACGATGTCGATGGAAGACTGTTTGTTGTAAACAACCAACTAATTATAAATGCAAATGTTTTTATTATATCTCTAATTATAGCACGGAGACCATAGATATCTTCTCAAAGTCACGTATATTGATTTGTTCTAGAAATCACTGCTATCCTTAAAGTCAGGTTTCAAACTCTTTCCCCTTGATAAGAGAGCAAAAGCGAATACCCGAAAGAGAATATATTTGTCACATAACAAAATGCATAATCATTATCATCATCGCAGTAATCGTAATCATCATCACCGCTGCTACTAACTTCAATTTATAGCACAGGGTGCAAGACCAAAGCTTCACATTTGTCTTCCTCTTCAGTGACTCCCGCTGCACTGGCGACAGAAGCCCAAGATCGTAACCGTCGTCGCATCGACAGAACTTGCAAACCCTCCTGCGACAGGAAGGACACTCTTCGGCCTGGTCGACGAACCAACTGCACATCTGCCTGCACAGGTGACAAATGTGGATCTCGTCGATACTGGACATTGGGTGCTCGGCAATCTCTCGAAGTCTTTCGATGTCATCTTCCAAAGCCCTGGTTATGGAAAAATGTGAAACTTATGGTTTTATTTGCTTTATTTTGTTGGAAGAAATCAAGTGGAAGAAATCAGGATGGTGCGGATGGAAATTGATGGAAGTTTTATTTCAAAGTGTTACTAAATTGTTATTAAATCAATACGTATTCAATATATATATTCTTAAGACTATCAATTATCGAGTCAAATTTTATGTTGAACCGTTTCGAATAGTGTACTTTGTAGACTGCCCGATCGCAGACTTTGGATAAACTGTCAATTAATCAAAATCACCTGTCACCGGGATTGTCAGCTTATAATCTACTCAACACCTGATCGTCACCAATACTTGTAACAGAGTTATGACCATAATTAGGTAATATTTATCCCGATCACAAACCAAATACAAATATAAAGAACCTGATGGTTTTACAATGCGTAGCACAATGTCAACTCAACAAGCGAATTCAATGCTTACGCTGCACTTACTTGTTTACTCATTTGCTAAAGTAACAGTTGCGTTTATAAATTTCTGTAATTTACAACTTCTCCCCTACTCAACAAAGAACATGTATGGTTTTCAGTTGAATGGTGCCGGTTATCGGCTGTGTATTTGCCCAAATCAGACTAAAGTCCCTCATTTATCTTACTAACTGTTATTATTATTGAAAGCCATCCAATCATAATGGGCCATAAATCACTAGACCCGATCAACATATTTGGAATTCTTCTGCTGTGACTCAAGCGATCACAAGGCTCGCCAAAGTGCCAAACAAACTTTCATTTATTTCCACGGAGAAAAGGATTTGCAAGCCGAGTGAGAGGGGTGAAGCACGGTGGACGATTGTTCTTTTGAACCTACTTGAGATATTCCCGCCTGGTACTCTTCAACTCCTGGTCTCTCCTGAGAACCTCAGAGATCTTCTCAAGTTCTGCTTCGTTCAGAAAATTGAAGAGATCTAAGTCTCGATTGCTGGATGTCATCTGAAATGTCATTGGTCAACTTTAGAAACGTGTATGACTACATCCATGAGAACCTTAATTTTTCGCATATACCACGCTTACGACTATAACGCGCGAGCAAGGTTTCAGGGTTGCGTATAAAGCATGACCAGAGAGTAACATGCGTGAAAATGTGATGGTAGGTTATCATTTTCATTTGCAACGTCATCGTCCAATGATTGATTGGTCGTTTATGGTCGTGATGATGATGATGATGATGACATTGGTGATGAATAGCTGCAATGATGATAAACATAGATACTGACAATGGTGATGATGTAAACAGAGATAACGAAGATGTTCGTCATCTTGAAGTTGAGACTCAAGTGCAAGTTAACTTAGGGACCAAGCTTTACCTATCGGTGTTGACAACCTCATTTGGTGATGGGTAGGATTGGGTAGACCCTGGGGGGCGATGGGATATGCAAATATTCACTGGTTAATTTAATTTTGTGAGAATTAATAGTATGCCCACTAAAATTGATGCTTGAACACCATTTTAATCATCTGGTTATGTAATTAATGTAAGCTATCAAAAGGCGACGAATAATAACAACATGTAGTACTACAACTTTGTTTACTGCTCATCGTACATAACTCAATCGTTGATGACCTTTCTTGGAATCAAGGTTAAGATTACCCCATCGAGGGTCAGAGACACAGTTCAAAGAGGTTCTTTGATCAGGTGCAATGCCAACAAACTACAAATGCCATAGCGACCGACGGCAGAGTGCGAGCAAAGAAACTGAAGGAGCAGACCGATTCCTCAGTTCAAAGATGTCCACAGTCATCAGGATCGACTCCATCTCTCGGACCAGACACGCTTTTGCACCGGATTATTACAAATGGGCGGAGTCGAATGAGTTGAATAATTATGAGCTGAATAAATTTATTCTCGACTAAGTAGATGAGGTCGTGGGGTTTCTTTTGAACGGTTTTTTTAATGATTTTATACTGGCACAAGAAGACTTGGTGGACTTCAGTGCTACTGAATTTTCTCCAGGTACTTGGATATGAGGATGATGATGATGATGGTGATCCTGATAATTACACCGGTAAATGCTTTACTACGACTCTACTACGATTCTTTCTAGCCCAAAAGTTGGAATACCATTTTGAGTGGGTCTGATGTGACCAATCCTCCCNTAGTAGTAGTAGTAGTAGTAGTAGTAGTAGTAGTAGTAGTAGTAGTAGTAGTAGTAGTAGTAGTAGTAGTAGTAGTAGTAGTAGTAGTAGTAGTAGTAGTAGTAGTAGTAGTAGTAGTAGTAGTGGTGGTAATGGTAGTGGTACAAGCCAACATTCCATAATTTAAATGCATGGACTTTACAAATTATTTGCCAGCGCTATCACATCAGTATATCATTATCACTATATATCATTAACACCATATATTATTACTGTATATCATTACCATATATATTATTACCTTTAGGCTTCAATTATTTAATATTCATTTTTTAGCAGAGTTGCAGAGGACTGGAATAACCTTCCACATACCACTGTGAATTCCATGCATCAATGCATCCTTAATTACGTTTTAGGTAGATGTCCATGGGACATGAAGCTTAAACTTTAGTTTCGATTTTCTCTTGTTTTCTTTTCATTTATTTAGTTATTTATTTATTTTATTTCAGCAACATGAAGGTCATCACTAATGACCAAAAAGACAAATTTGTGGCGGTATAGATTATAGATAGATGCAGAGTGATGCAGAGGATAAGGGATCGAAATCACTTAATGATAAGACATTTGTTAAGATCGGTGGAAGAGAAACATGGTTGGAATCGAGTTAAGGCTGTTGTGCTGATGATTTCTGGGGCAGAGAATTCCAGGGTTTAAGGTTAGTTAGAAATGATCTTGCGGCTCGAGTCTCGAGCGACTAGGATTTGAACTCCTAACGGAGCCGCACCAAAGCGAAAGCCTTAACTTAACCGGCTACCGACACCAGAGTTTCTATGGTTGATGAAGAAAGAAGCCTTTGAGTGATGGAGCATTTTTCTTGGCGTAGACGGAGGAGGGGAGGAGGGGATGACCACGTGAAGTCAGGGAAGTCCGGAACGGTGCAGTGAGCGAAAATTTGAACTATTTTGTAGCAGAGACATAAATTGTGGATGATGCATCGATGTTCAAGAGTCTTGAGTCCTTGTTCCTGAAGTCTGCTTCTTTAAGGCAATGTTCTCAATGCTGGGATGGCCCTTGTGAAATATTTCTGAACGTGTTCGATCTTGGTTATAAGCTGCCTTTTGTCGGAGCTCCAGAGACTGTTTTTTGTTTACGTCTTCATGGCCCACTAGCCCTCTAGCCTTATTTATCTTCTAATAAATAAATATAATTTAAATAAATAAATATATTTTGAATAAATAAATGTATTTTGAATAAATAAATGTATTTTGAATAAATAAATGTATTTTGAATGAATAAATATATTTTGAATGAATAAATATATTTAAAATAGATACACAACACGATGACCAATGCCGTCCTTTGAACACAATTTTCATTCAAAACTCTCAACAGAAGCACGAGAGCAGTTGAAAAATGCGATCTCCGTGCTTCTCGTCACAAGTAGAGCATTCATTCATTAGTTAATTCATTCATTCACCGGCAGGTATGCACCGGTGCATACGTAATCAGCTGATTTGCACACGCCCCTCCCTCCCCCGTTGGCATTTGGGCATCCTGCGGCTGTTTTATCGGTTGTTATTGTCGGCTTGTTCTTTCTTGATGGTCGAGTCGGTGCTTGTTGACGGCATTTGTAGTTGTGATGATGACGACGACGACGACGACGACGATGACGACGATGATGATGATGATGGTGGTGGTGATGATGATGATGATGATGACGACGACGACGATGATGATGATGATGATGAAGGTGATGATAAAGAT
>MPNW01000178.1:0-29430 GCA_011800805.1 Hirudo medicinalis | reverse complement strand
ACCCTCCCCATTGTCACGTTTCGTCACAAAAAATTATACCCCCACCCCCCCATTAATATAACGTCAAAAACCTTTGACCCCCCCCCCCCCTTCCCCCTTAAAAAGAAAGATATAATAAGAAATATTACTTTTCATAAAATGCATAAGAAGATTAAAATGATTAACGATTAATATTTAATAAAATGAACAAAAATGCAAATAAAAAAATATAATTACCACCAGAACATTTGCGTGCTGGTATGTGCTCAGAGCATTCACTGGTGTTACGACTCTTGGAGTTGTAAATAAATGTTAGTTAATATCAGTGACACTTCACTTGTGGCATTAATATATTGCCGTGTTATTGTTTTTCATGACACAAGCATCGCATTTCTAACATTCCTCATTGGAATTCGCTTAAGCTAAAATTGTCAAAGTCATAAAATATTTATAATTTCTAAATATTTGTCTCATTGTATCTTCGCAATAATATCGTGGCAGATCAAAGGCAACAAAGGCAGCATTGTGTGGTAACTTGAACACGCACATTCATGTTTATCCATTTTACTTTAATAAGAGAAAGCAATCTCTGCTTTGAGAGTTTCACAGTTTCTAATTTCACAAAATTAGGTCACAGTGATGCAAGATCAATTCAAAACAGCCCTTCAATAGAAGCTTTTTAATTAGATGAACGTTATTTTAGTCACAAAAATATTTCTGGAACGTTATCTATTTTCGGGATTATTATTTGCGTGCATGTCCCGGTTTTTCGGTCCAAAAAAGTCGCTCATGACTTTTAAAAAGTTAATCCTACAAACTCTTACCTTATTGTTTTCGCTTGTAATTGATGATTATATAGAATTTTGTAATTTCTTATCGTCCAAATTTTGCATAATTTAAACATGACAATTTATAAAATAAAATAGTGATTTAAGGTGGTGAAAATATTATTGAAAAGTCTTTCAATTTTCAGCTTACAAATGTTTGGACCTTGTATTTAAGTTTGGATAAAGCTTTTTATTTAATTTTAATTTGAGGTCTCGACTGCCCAATTTACTCTCGGAAACTTCATTTTTAATTCTATGAATTATTATAAGCAATATGACATATTAAATTCAAAATTTAAGAATATTACATATGATTTTGATGTAAAGTTAAAAATTAATTTGTTGTATTTTTTTGACGCAACCTAGCCAGCCTCATGATTAAGAGCATGAACTCCACAATCGCTTGCTTTTAAACATTTTTGGATCATGTTTCTTGCCGTTTTGATTGACAAATTGAGTTAATTGGAGTTTGACGGAATTTCAGAGTAAATACAAAGCTTTCACTTTAAGCCTCATCTCAAAATCCCAGTAGAAATTTCTGACGGTGTTTAGTTATGTCCTAACGGCTTTGCCATCGGAGGTTGGTAACTGTAGCTAATGTGCTGCCCTGTGACGCATTAAATATAAAAGCACTAATTTAGAGTTAAGTCGATTAATAAATTTATCCGCTTTGCCTTGTTAAAAGGGGCCACTAGAAATGTTCAAAGGAAAACGTTGCCAGCGTTCAAACAACAGCTCATCAAAATCAAAAGACATCGAACCGCCTGAGGACCCTAAACATTGGTCCCATAACGTTCAGGAAGCATCCGTATCGTTTGATTCTGATGTGGATTTGCTTCTAATTGATGGTGGAGCAGAGCATGGGGAATTGTGTTGGATTGCAAGCCTCCCAAGCAAAGGGCAGAACATGGTTCACCATGGTGGTTCAAGGTTTAACATTGGAGACATATTTTTAGAGGTGGGCAGTCGTGATCAACATAGAAAGTTCAAATAAATCAAAGTTTATAAACTTTAAGCAAGTTAGTTGTTAATAGGCTTTTAAAATCAAATGGCATGAAAGTATATCTTATAAAGAAATTTCAAACTTGATTCTTTAGAATTATTCTTCATGTTTCTTTATAGTCACATTAACCTTGAAATCAACAAATGTTGGTACCACAATTTTTACAAACATTGCTGAATCTAAACACTAAAGTGACATGATTTCACAGGTCGAAAATCAGTCAGTGGTGGGCTTCACATCATATGATCTTGCTAGCTGGCTGAGTATAACATCCAAGAATGGCAATGTTGTTTCCATCAGATTTGTCAATCCAGGTTAGTGCTGTAACTCATTGACCCAAGGCTGGGTTTTGAACGCAATAACTCCTGATGAGCACAACTGAATGTATTTTACTAAAAATACGAAAATATTAGTCACACCCCAGACCAATATTTAATGTTTTAGTAATCCATCAGTTAAATGTAATACCATTATCACTGAGCTTATTATATATTATTCTCTCTTTCCATTCTTTGCCCAGCTTACCTCACGAGGGATTTGAGAAAGTACCTCACCACAAGGTTTCGGAAACATTCCTTGGACCACGAACTCCAGCACACCATTCGACTCAACGTTTACAGGAGAACTGTTCCTTGTGAGTCTTGCTCGAATGTTATCAGTGTTTGTTTGTTTTTTTGTTTTTTTTAAGGAAGGAACTATATTTACCATAATTAGCAAAATTATGTTTATAAACATTAAACATTGGAGTCAGCCTTTAGGAGGCACATGTTCCTATTGACCCTGGTAATGAAAATTAACTTTATGATTAAACAATCTAAATTTCTACACAATACCATGCAATATATACAATTTATAGTATTTTTAAAGGATATGCACTGTTAATTAAGTTCTAAAGTTCACAAAAGGTGTTCGAGCCCAACATTTCGGATTAGGTCAATTTTTAATTTACGTGGCTCCAAAGGGTACTAGCGGCTCAGCCAAGCTGGTGGCTGGACTGGATGTGGCATGATTGTAAAGCTGTTGTTCTTTCAGAAGGTTGAAACCTTGCAGCTCATTGCACTGCTTACGAATATTTATGAACACGTCGTCATAAATATGGACGACGTATAATTTTTTTGTGCATCAGCGACTGTACTAAATAAATTGGTATCTAGTTCTGTAAATCATCTTGGAAGCTGAATGTCTCCTGTGAGCTTTCCAGCAGCATTCTATCATCAACAATTCATCCTCAATCATCCAGGCACCACAAGGCAAATGAGGGAAGGTGAGATCGATGGAGTGGACTACAGATTCCTGACAACAGACCAGTTCCAGTTGCTCGAGGAATCTGGGGGACTTCTGGAGAGTGGAACATATTCAGGTGAGTTGTAGATGAGCGGACAAGATGAGACGAGGCACTTGTTGGATGGCGATGATGATGATGATGATGCTGGTGTCATTCGTTATTATGCCAATGATGGTGTTTACTAAGCTTACTTATAAGTGGGTTTTTTTTTTTATAAAATTGTGAATTTATTATTATTATGATGGTGATAATGATCTGGCATCAACAACCAGGCAACTTTTATGGGACTCCTCTTCCACCAAGACAAGATGAGGTCAACCTCAGTGATCCCCCTTCACCACAAAGGTCAAGCCCTAGAAGTGACAGTCACCTTGGCAGGAATGGAGAGGTAGAAACAGGAATGGCCAAGTAAGACTTATTAAATTAAGTTAATTGTTTTGTTTGATATTTAATTCTAATTCAATGTGAGCATTCATTCCTCTGATGAGATGAGAACACATCGGACTCTGACAAATGTGGACAACGTTCATGCTAATGCTTTCATCTTTCAGTCTCAAACTGCCGAGCGGACACGTCTCTGGCATGAATGGTGATGAAGACGATGATGAGAATGGTAAGTGTCTTTCCATACTAAAGAAATTGCCCATCGAAGTGATGATGAGCCAAAAGGACTGGGTTATGATTCCATTCATTTCACATATTGATATTGTTATTGTTGTTATTATTAATTTTGTTTATTCCAGCCCTTCCACCAGGGTGGGAAAAAGTCGACAGCTATCCTGAGTGCGGAATTTTTTATGTTGAGTGAGGACTTTGTTATTGTTATTATTACTATTATTATTATTATTATTAATCACTGTCATCATTGTATTTGTAACACTAATAGTTTTATTCTTAGAATTAACTTGATATTATTCATTACAAGTTCTTTCCTCTTGTCTCCCTAACAGCCACATTAATAAGAAGACCCAATTTCAACGACCGCAAGCAAAAAAATGTAAGACCAACTTCTGAAGATTCCTCTACTGATTCATTCATTCATTCATGTGGCTGAATCTCAATAAATATTTGAATAAATTGCTTTCCAGCCACTCGGAAGATCTGGAGTGTCAATGATTTGAGAGGAGAGTTCGTAACGACCTGTCTCGTCAAGGGACCGAAAGGTTTGGGCTTCACCATCATTGGCGGTGATGAGACCAACGACCTCCTACAGGTCAAGACCATCATTCATGGGGGTCCTGCTTACCTGGATCAAAAGCTTCAAAAAGGTGTAGTATTGTTAAAAGCGGAATTTACAATTTTGTAATCTAACCGTGTTATTGGCTGTTCCTCAGGTGACGTGTTACTCAGTGTCAACAACAAGGAAGTGCTCGGCTCCTCTCACAAGGAGATCATACGCCTCTTCCAGGCCATTCCCGTCGGAACTCTGGTCCCGATCACGGTTTGCAGGGGCTATGCCATGTCTTTTGACCCCAATGATTCGAACCACAAGGTCATAACGACGATGGCCGTCCAGCCCCCCTCTCCCCAAAACCCAAAAATGGATCTAGTCCAAAACCTTGGTCAACTTCCCGGAACTAGAAGGGTGGTGCCAGGTCTCAGTCCATCAAAGAAGTTCATGGACTTTTCTGGCAATGAAGAAACTCCTTCCCTAGATGGTAGTCAGGTGTCTGCAAATTCCCTGGAGTTCAGAAGGCCTTCACCCAACTTGGATACTGTGGGTTTATTTGACTGTAGATTCTTTTCTCATCGAATCAAATAGAATTTAAATTTTTTGTTTTAAAGGCATCAAATGGGATAGAGAGCATCAAAATCAATCTTGTAAGGGGCCTTGATGGCTTCAGGTTCACTCTCAGCGACCTACCCGGGGGTCGAGGTCCCACTGTAGGTCAAAGGGTGCGCTCCATCCTCGACAGGTCAAGGTGCAGTGACCTGAAAGAGGGCGACGTGATAGAAAAAATAAACGACATAACGGTTTCCAGAATGAGTCATCTGCAGGTTGTCGAGATACTGAAGGCCTGTCCTACGGGGAAGGAGACTGAATTTGTGATCCTCAGAGGAGGTTGGTTGGTTCGTTGGTTGGTTCGTCTGTTACAGTGTGAGATTCATTCGTGATTGGAGGACTTAAATTGAATCATTAGTTGAAGTAACATCACTAATTACTTTAACTGAAAACATTGCCTCTGCAACTAGGTCACACATTAATGTAAACTGATTTCAGTTCCAGTTCCATCTAGAAGTTCTTCTGTAACTCCATCTACGGAGAGGTCGCCACAAATCATACTCGAGTCAGACAGCAGGGTAATTAAACCTTCCTGGGCAGGTAAGGGCTACCCAGCTTCTTCTCATGGCGCATTGCCAAACCAATCGCAGGCAGTATATCAAGGAGTTGGGAGGAGCAAAACTCCAGGCCCTGTTCTGATAAGTACCACAAACATTAGTGAAGAATCCAGTAACTTCATCAATGAGAGACACCAGGTCAGAAACAACTTTCCAGCCGAGGATAATTTCCACGTGAAGTCATCCAGTCGTCCTTTTCTTCGCGATGCTTTACATAAGGGAACGTCCGGGGTCACACCGGATTTCATACCAGCTTACCATTTTTCCGACGGCACGAACGGTTTTGTCTCGTCATCTTCGACCAGCAGCAGATTTCTAGGTCGCCATCCCATGGCTGGCCTCGACCGCTCTTCATCTGCATCAGTCACTCCAGTTCAAATCAGCAGCTTAGAAGCTGACAACATTGGGGAGCATCACATATTTCCTGTGAGGATCTTTCGACATGCCGAGGGCTTCGGATTCAAGCTAGGAGCTGGAATTGAAGAAGGAAGCCCTGTCGGTGCAATTCATTTTTCTTTATAGATTACTCGTCATTATATCAACAGGGCGATTCGTAATATCGATGTGATTGACGTCGTTATCAGGTCATCACTATCAGTCATGTCCTTCCCGGGGGAGCCGCAGACTCGGACGGGAGGGTGAAGGTTGGAGATGAGGTCCTAAGCATTGACTCCGTTTCCACTGCTGGCATCAGCTACAGGGAAGCTAAGGATTTGTTGGCAAGGGCTTCAGTCAGAGGTGCAGTTGACCTTGAACTCAGAAGGTGGATCAGGGATGGATCTTCTCCTGATTGTGGTCAGACCATTCCAAATTCATCTCCACTGCCATTCGCTTTGGCTTCCAATGCTCACCAATGGACCCGGCTTCAGAGACCAGAGATTGTTTTGAGTCAATTCCCAGGGCTGTCGTCAAATTGTCGAGAAGTCAGGCTGGTCAAATCGGACCAGCAGAACTTTGGTTTCACGATCATATCGACGCTGGCAAAATCTGGTTCTCAGATTTGTAAGAAGGGTTTTTTTTTACTTTGTCTGATAAATTTTAAACTCTGATTTAGAATATGAGAACTTCTATTTATTGTAATGCAATAATGTTGCCTTGTGCATGTGTTGTATATATGCTTATGAACATGCACTTACATTAGTATTTGAATGTCATATTTATTATTTCAATTAACTGCTGGTAATTCTAAAAATTGGCCCACCTAACCATGTCTTCCACAGGCAGTATCGTGGAGGATGGTCCAGCCTCGAAAAGCGGTCAGTTGAACGTGGATGACCTGCTGGTGGCCATCAACGGTGTCGATGTTCGATCCATGACCCACGAGGACATTGTGGCATTGATAAGAAGTTCAGGCAACCAGGTCAACCTCTTGGTGGACACCCCTGCTCTTTCTGATCGACTATCCTCACTGGTCGTTGGAGGTGACTTGTTATTGTTGTTTAGGATTGTGACTGATCTTAATTCTCGTTTTCTTTACTTATTAGATGACTCGAGTGAAAAGCAGAATCCATACCAAATTCAGGTTTTTCAAAACTTACATTGGCATCATGTAATTTTAAATAGTTTCTTTTAATGTCATGAGGGTAATGTATTGTGTGTGTATTATGTGCTCCTTATTTTTCCAGACCTTTGTGACTAGTGTTTATATGCATATTTTGTATTATGCAAGACCACACCATGGTAAATAATAATAATAATTAATAATAATGATGATAATAATAATAATAATATAGTTAATTTGTAAGGCTTAGCCAAAAAAG
Organism: Hirudo medicinalis; assembly: GCA_011800805.1. Lineage (NCBI taxonomy): Eukaryota > Metazoa > Annelida > Clitellata > Hirudinida > Hirudinidae > Hirudo > Hirudo medicinalis. Next base: position 22,236 of record MPNW01000178.1, on the reverse strand, counting down.
CCATAGCCATCAGAGGTGCCAAAAAAGGATTGTTCAGAAAAAATCTTTTAACTTCCAGAGACTAATGTATCATATGAGAGACTTAGAACATGGCTTTGGACAACACCCTACAGAGGATGAGGACAGTAGGATGGAGCACAACTTTCCAAGGTATTTGGAATTCGCTCATGTCTGTCCTGGTGTAATGATGATTATGATGCTGGAAACTGAAGGCAGAATTAGTTACCTACAGTATTATTCTTGCAATTAAATTATAATTAAATGGGAATATGACTTTTCATAATACTGAAATGTTGAAAAAATACTTCAATGTGACTGCAGCTGGGAGAGCAAAGATCTTCTGACGTCGGACTTCAACCATTCCAAGATCCCGACCTCTAAGTTTCACTATGTTGAGATCAAAAAGAGTTCTAAAGGTTTCGGTTTCACGATCTCTGGAGGTCGGGAATACGGAGACGTTCCACTTTCCATTCTGAAAATCACTGAAGGAAGTCCAGCCGATCAAGATGGAAATCTTAAGGTTTGTTAGGTTCTCGCATTGTAACTACAAGATGTATGTTGTGCAGTTTAAAGACCTAATGTTGAAATAAATTTGTCTGTCTCATGGAAATTACACTCCATGGTGTTTTACGCCTTTCATTACCATTAATCCAAGAAGATTGTTTATTCTCCTGTGATTCTAGGTGGGTGATCAGATCGTTGAAATAAACGGACAGAATGCCAGTGGGATGGCTCACCCAGAGGCCATCAAAGCCGTCCAATCGAATCCCTTGAAAGTTGCCCTGCTTGTCAAAAGGCAGGCGTGATGGAGAGCGACAATCTAATAGACGTACGTCAAGTTGTCCGAAGATTATATTATAATCAAAGTGTTAAATTGTGTGATTGTCAGGGCCAAATTATTGTACAGGTGCAAAACTTCGTCTCGAATGATTTTCTGACCAATCTTACTAGACTGTTTCATTCGGTGTTTATATAGCGTGACATGATGGTTGTTGGTTTGCCAGCATCGTTTGTTCGTTCCTCCGCACATGTTTGCTTGTCCGTCATTTTTATTTGTATACCATGGACATGTTTGCCCAAAACTTGAATTTTATTAATACACAATTTCCTCCTTTTCAAAGGATTTTCTGAACAAATCTAAGTTTTCTCTGCTCGACCGAGATGTGCACTTTTACTAGCCAATGAGTTACATATTTTCTTGTGTTCCAGTGATGCTGTGCATAATTGAGTATTGATTAGATGCAGTTTAGAGAATTATACTGTCCGTTTATTTTTTTTATTTTTATTAGCATTATTGTTAACCAATCGTGTCGTGTCTTATCATCAAAGACGAACCGCTTTCAGGACGTGGCTACGCGCTCGATATATACTTGATACGACGGACGATGATGATGACGATGATGAGGCGTTTTGAGAAGTTTCGATTGCATGATTTTACCCAGGCTTTAATAACCCAATGACTGATGATTTTTGATGCTGCACATTGTCTGCACAGTGGCCGTCAAGAGATTCGATATGGAAACACGTTGCGTTCATTCACTGTTCAAGGGAGTCCATCACCACGTAATCGCTTTTAAAGTATTAACAATGGCGGAAATCGTGCTCCGACGTGATTTGTTCTTTGCTGAGTTATTTTTTATTCGTGCAGAATTTGAGTAGTTAAATCACTTTATCGTTTATTTGAAACCATCTTCTTTTTTTTATGTTAGTCTGCCTAAGTTATCACCTGTGTTCACCTATTTGTACTTCGTTGTGTCAAAGCTTTGACCTTTTGTTTTGAGTTCATTTCAGGTTTGTCACCAGCGCACAACCTCCCAGATAAGATCTGCCATTTTTGGATTTATTGTAATTGGTAACTTATCATTTGGAAAAGTACTTTTAGAAAGTACTTCCTTCAATGTTCAATTTTTTTACTTTGTTTTTATTGAGTTGCAATAGAAATTCCATTGAGGCAAATGTTTTATCGTGGCTTAAAAATACCTATGATTTTGTTATTACTTGCATGAGTTATTTAAAGAGTTAGTAGACCTGTCATTCCCCATTTTCCGAGTTGAACAATAGTAAATAAATGACAAGATGGTCGGTGTTGTTTGCGCATTTATAACCCAGACATACTTTTAGTTTGGAAAGACAAGCTAATGCGGATTCAAAATGAATTTAATTAAGTAACACTCATGAATCGTGATCGTGTGGAGGTAGAACCTACGTTCACTTTATTGGATTGTACGACCCGATAGAGAATTCGAGGATTTGTCGTCATTATTATCTGAACAAACTTTTGGAAATGTTTCAGAAATCATGACTAATAGTTATTTATTTCTGGTTGCCCCAACGCCATGCGCAGTTCATGCAAATCCACATTTCCTATGAATTTGAATCGCAAGTGTCAGTCATAAATTTAATTGTGTCAAGAATCATTTAAATTTTTTTTTTAATAAAATTAATTTTAGAGTTTTGACATCTTCAGATCTTTGTCGTCAGAATCATCGTCGTCAGAATCATCGTCATCAGAATCTTCGTCATCAGAATCTTCGTCATCAGAATCATCGTCATCAGAATCTTCGTCGTCAGAATCTTCGTCATCAGAATCTTCGTCGTCAGAATCTTCGTCATCAGAATCTTCGTCATCAGAATCTTCGTCGTCAGAATCTTTGGAATCAGAATCTTCGGATTCATCTCCAGAAGTTTCAGGCCCCTTAGTATCTGGTTCGGGACCTTTAGCCTCTGGTTCGAGCTCCTCGTTCTCTGGTTCGGGTCCCTTAGTATCTGGTTCGAGTTCCTTAGTATCTGGTTCGGGGCCTTTAGCCTCTGGTTCGAGTTCCTTAGTATCTGGTTCTGGTACTTTAGCCTCTGGTTCGATTTCCTCAACCTCTGGTTCAGGTTCTTTAACCTTTGGTTCGAGTCCCTTAGTATCTGGTTCGAGTCCCTTGGTATCTCGTTCGGGTCCTTTATCCTCTGATTCGAGTTCGTTAATCTCTGGTTCGGGTCCTTTGGTTTCTGGTTCGAGCTCCTCATTCTCTGGTTCGAGCTCCTTAGTCGTCGGTTCGAGTCCTTTGGTCTCTGGTTCGTGTTCCTTGACATCTTTCGGCAAAACCGAATTAACTTTCTCTTTCATCACATGTATTACATCATTGGCATCACTTAGGAGGTTTCGTGTCTCTTCCCTTAATATGTCGATTACGTCTACTACTGCGTTTTCCAAGTTATCCCAGATCTTATCGGAAAGTTCATCTTCCTCTTTTTCGATAGCTATATTTAAAGACATTATTTATTTGACGACAGTAGTTCAAAATTGCTTTATAATAATAAAGTTTAATAAAGCACAATAAACAATTAATTAAAAGGGTATTAATTAAAACACAAAGATATTATAAACATTTTTTTTTAAACAAAGTTGTCTTAATATAGCTTATCCAACATTTCTACATGCAAGTTACCGCAATCGTTTGCTGTGCAGTCTTCTTTACAGTTGTCACCCTGTAATTTTTAAAGGAATTAATTCTGTGACAAGCAAATATTTTAAGTAATTTCTTAGAAGGGGTGTTTTCCAAAACATATATAAGTTAGCTCGGAAGATTGCGTTCCTGCATTTGGCGGTAATGGCAACAGCCGAAATGTGTCGTATTCGCAGCCCATCTAATTCTGCCACAACCGACTCTGGAAATGAGCACTATATAAATGGTTAGTGAAAACGCTTCTGACGTCATGCATATGACGCTATATAAATGAACCACCAGCGTTGTTGGGTGACGAAGTAAAAGTAACGCGTTACTTGACTTAAGTGCAATTGGAGTACTTTTTACTTTTAATGAAGATTTTCGGAAATACTACGGAAATTTCGGAAAATTTTACTTCGTCCGCCATAAAGCGTTACATAAAGTAACAAAATTAAATAATATTTGATGCGATTGGTTTCACAAAATTGCATTAATTTTGAACTTAGTGAACTTTTAAAAATTAAAAAAATTCTGAATTGAGTTTTCCGAACCGGAAAATTTAAAATTAACATTCATTTGGATTTTGAAAGGAGAAATGTTTAAGTCGTGAGAATAATTTTGCGGCAATCTCTTTTGTGCCACAAACATGAAAAGAACCGAAGCACTTCAAAGATTACTAAAGATGGCTTGCTCGTGTGATGAAATGTCGCGAATTTGTATGGAATATTACTAATCTTCATCGGAATATCCTGTTATAAAATGGATGGTAATCTGTCTCCCATCACGATTAACATCATTATCACTCTTAAATGAACAATCCAACAGTTTTTTCAATCGGATTTGTGATTTTATACGGAATTGGAATCTACAAAAACCGTAAGGAAAATAAGATCCACGCGACATAGAATAATTTGTGAATATGAGCCTACATTCTTTTAAATCTGTAAAGGTTTGATACGAAACTGGCGCATACAGGGTTCTTAACCCCCCAAATTAATAAATAAAAAAAATGGATAAATATATTTTTCAACTGGTTTGAATTATCGATATCTCGATATTTAACAAATATTATCAGCATAACATTAGAAAAATCATCTCCGAAATGATAAAACGAAAAAAGGTCATCCAAATTCAAACCCCTTGAAAAAATTCTGGGTGCGCCACACATGCGAAATCAACGAGCTTGAAAACAAAACGCATTTAGCAATTGTTGAGCTCCAGGAACGTTCCAAAATCTCAACATCCATACCGAAATTCAAAATCCAAGCTATGCAATATAGTATATCATAATTTGTGATTTGAATAATCCTAAATTCCTTTATTATATTTATATTACACTATATTAATTTACTTTGTAATACAAAACGTAGCAGTAACTTCTGTAGGACTATCCATTACACATTGATTGAGGAAAAACACTTTCATTAGTGTGAATGTTACTACTCAGTTAGTAGTAACAATTTATAATGTTAACAGTTTATACATTAAATTCATGCATTAGTTTATAGGTTGAAACATGATGGAATGATGTTTCTAATCAAACTCTGTATCGTTATCATTATGTACGATCACAATAATATAGCATGAGATGGTTGACGAATGACTTTTACAAAAGCAGCTTCAGTACTTTTACTCTTTACTTTTAAAGTAACTTTGAAATGCTGATACTTTGTACTTTTACTTGAGCACATTTTTAACGAATACTTTTATTTTTACTTAAGTAAATTTTTAATTGTACTTTCACATAAGTACTGAAGAAGCAGTACTTTTTACAACACTGTGTACCACAGACAGAAGTATTTGGTACAACCGAAAGTATACTTCCTCAAAATTATGTAATTACCATTAGTTTCCTCAGTAACCAAGAATTTATCTCCTAGGAAATACACCGTATCTGCATTGCAATTCAACTGAAATTTAAGTGTGATGGGATTGGTCATATGACAAAACATTCTGAAGCCAGTCAACAACTTTAGCGTTTCAACTTACTTGACAGTCGTCCAAAGATTTGTCCAAAGTTCGACATTCTGCAAGAATTTTAAAACGAATTTAGCATCGTCTGAGATGCTCGAATATATTATTATCTGCATGCATTAACACTTTAGTGCTACGTTATATAATGTTGATGATTTTTATGTCAACATGCATAAGAAATACCTAATTTAAGAAAGATATTTTTATTATTTCAAGAGTTAGTTGAACGAAGCATGTGTAGCCAGCTATTTTGACTCTTTCCTATTATTCCTAAGTTTAAATTACTCTAAGATTACTTTGGAATCAAATGGAATGTTTTTTTTTTTAATGTTACCAAAGAGGCATTCGAATTTGACATCCAGTTAGGCATATTCCCGAAGATAGTTTATTTATATTGAAAAATTATTTATTAGTCTACCAGATTATAATCAATCAGACCAAATTATTTTAAAGATATTCTAATCATTATTATTAAATTCTGGAAGCCGATGCTTACCGCTGAAAACAAAAACGAGAGCCAGCAGACAAATTAAGAAATAATGGTTTCCGAACCCCATGTTGCTACAGTAACTTGTCTAATACTTAAACGAATACAAAACTTTACATTCGTTTCAAGTTGACTATAACTCAGGAGTGTGCTCTCTATTTATATATTGCAACATCGACTGTTTTTTTTAAATAGGTAAATAAAGTTGAGAAGATGAAATGTTTCGAAGAAGTGGTTGATGTGGTTGACTCTGGTGTAGATAACAAATAAGTTTTATGAATTCGGCAAACATTCTCATCTCCATATTGAATTGTTGCTATTGATTTCAGTCCGAGATGTTTTTGCAGCCTCAATTCTTCGGCACATTAAACAGTAAAGCACGAATGTTATGCAAATATTTTCCTGAATACATTAAATATCTCTTGACTTTTAAATTTTTTATGCCAGCTAGTTTAGTTTTCTTTATCTTGAATTTACTTATTTGTAAAATTAGAATTTACCGAATTAAGTGATTAAATCATTACCAAATGTAACTTTGCATTCATTCGAGCATCGAATTACAACCGACCACTTTTTGATAGCCTTTTTACGTATCTAAAAATATAATTAATTTTTAAAAATTTTAATCGAACATTAAAGTGCTTCAACGTTACCATGGGTTTGGCAAACGTGTGGAATGCCGTTTAGTAATAATTTTTAGTGATGAATTTAAGCTTTCGACATCTTTATTTATCACATGTTAAAAGTTTCGACAAGCCAATTATTAATGTCAACCAAATTACTGATGTCTTTGGTTTCTTTGTATAACAACCTCGTCTACTGACGCAACATAACTATAACTCCTTCGGTTTGCAATGACCTTCGCAATAGTAATTTATTAATCTCCTCTTAATAACTTAATGAATCGGACAAAAATTCCCCTGCAATGACTTACGATATTTGTGCAGAATATTGCCAGTCACTGCAGCAAATGTAGAACAAGGTTTTTACCAAACTATTTTTAGTCTAGACAAGACTTAGGTCCATAATGACTCAAGAAAGGTCGTGCGTCATCTGAGAGATATTTTGGCAAAATTATCAATCGACTCCTTATCAAAATTTGTCGCTGTTGCTAATCAACGACTCGATTCGAGCTGAATGTTGATGTGTGAATTTAACTTAATTTTCATGTGGAATTTGTTAATTTTAAAATTTTACGTCAAAATGTCAATAGTGTTGACCAATTTTTTAAATCCTTTTGTACATTTGTACACATGCTTGACTACAAATTTTGTTTTCTATTGATAAGGGGCACCATACGATTATAATTCGTTTCACAAGTCCAATACAAGGTTCAAATACCAACTTGTTGATTGAGTTCGACCATTAAGGGAGGCAACCGATTGTAGGAGAGTCAAATGATTGCAAAATTTAATTAATTTATTTGTTAACAGTTAAAAATTTCGAAATGAAGCCCAAATCATTTTAGCTTTACTTCAGTTCAGCCAGCGCACCTTAAAGCTTCATCTATTCTTATTCCAAATAGACGGTTGGCCCTTGTACCTCGCATCGAGTCTCCTCAAAATCCTGCGAGGTAATGTATTAGTAATAGCTCTTTTTACGGCTTGCCTAAATGCGTCATCTTTTTACCTGTCCAAATGATTTACTTCAGCTTAACGTATTTAGCTACAAAGTTCAGCTATGATCGCTCATGCACTGGCATTTTGCACAGTTTTTTTTTCGGGCTGGTTCCAAGCTCTTAAAATCTCCGACAGTGGTTTCAACTTTGGAGGATTATAAACTGCGTTAACAATGAACATTGGCGCGCTCGGCAGGTTTTGTATCAGGCAGGTTGCACGTGGATGTCATTGTTTTGCTGGCATTTTAATGATACACGAAGGTTCGAAGTGTTTTGATCATTCCGGTTGTTTAGACGTTTGTAAATCTTTGCAGGTTCGGAAGCATCGGTCTCAGTAAACCGTTACGCCCTCTCACAAAGTCTGAAAAAATAATATCGAGATATTTTTCGGTGGATATAAGTCTTGTTAATTGTCGAAGGTTTAAGCGTGATCAACTTGGTTCAAGGTTTCATAACGTTTTACAGGTAGACATGAGTGCAGATAAATTCAGACTTCCAGACCGTTTTCGTGGAACTGAAAACAACTTATGGTAAACATGAGATGCGTTTCTTGTTGGAAAGATATTTATTTTGAAATTGTAATCAATTTTAGGGTTGAATTTGGTGCTTTGGCAACTGAAACTCAGGCTTTGAATCTTGGACAGGTGAGTTCTTGTAATTTTGTAAAAAGCATGCTTGATGTTGCAACTGGTAACTCTCAAATTAAATCTCATATTTTGTGAAAGTTGACCATTTAACATTCTTTGTGTTTAAAATCTTCAAAAAAGGGGTTTCCAGACTTCTTTCCTCCAACATATGTCACAGATGCTTTGAAAGAAGTTGCCAACAACAACGAGAATCCATTTCTGCATCAATATTCGAGAAGCCAAGTCAGTACAGGATATCGTAACACTTTCGTTTGACTTTTAAATGATCTTTATTTCTGGATTGTATTGAAAGGGTCATCCCAGGCTTGTCAATGCCATTGCTAAAACTTACAAGGGCATCCTGAACAGGGAGATAGATGCCAACAAGGAGATTCTCATCACCTCAGGAGCCTATGCATCTCTCTTCTACTGTCATCAGGGTTTAATCCATAAAGGAGACGAGGTTACTTTTTTAAATTTCATTTCATTCCTCTTTTTCAAGGATTTTGCATTTCATGGGAAATGATACCATAAAGGACTCATATTACTTTATAATCAGCTTAATTAGCATAATTAATGCTGCTCACATTCAGTTAATTATTACGATGTAGGTGGTCATAATAGAACCGTTCTTTGACTGTTATGAGCCAATGGTGCTGCATGCTGGAGGAATTCCTCGATACGTTCCTCTGAAATCTGTGAGTGCAACATGAAAATGATTCATTTCATCGTCGATCGATCGACCTAATTTACTCTCATTTGTTTCAATTCCGAACACAGTCACCCTTGAATTTCGTTACGAAATCACTTAATAAATGGCGAAATAAATCACGAAATCGCTTAATAAATACTCGTACACAAATAAAATAAGATGTCAGCTCAAAGGGATGTCCTCCTGCTGAATGGGAATTTGAATGAAGCAGTTTTTAATCGATTGTCGTCAATTTTTTATTTTCGTTTTCATTTTGATCATTTTAAAATGTTAATTTTTTATAACATTTCTTCTATCCCTGAGCGATTTCATGAACTTACTTTTGCTTTCCAAAGACCAAAGCCCCCGGTGTTCAGACGACGACGGCCGATTGGACATTCGACAGGGATGAGATGGCCAGGGCATTCAACGAGAAAACCAAGGTCATCATCATCAACAACCCCAACAATCCGCTCGGGAAGGTTGGAATTTGGAATGAATTTTGAGAAGTATACCGACACTTGGATTGTGGATAAACCATCATTATTATTGTATTGCAAATATTGGAAAGTGTGGCATATCTTTTATATAAGTTTCATTTGTCATCTTGAGGGAACAATATTAGTGCTGTTAAGTTTTACCATGATGCAGATGATAATGATTTATTATCGTAGGGTGATAATATTATGTTTATAATTTATTTATGATGATGCCATAATAATGTTGTGACAATTTATAATTATTGTAATACAGGTGTACACAAGGGGTGAGCTGGAGTTCATAGCCAACCTCTGCAAGAAGCACAATGTCGTTGCCATATCAGACGAGGTTTACGAGAGACTGGTCTATCCTAACACTGAATTTGTCAGACTGGGTGAGTTCTTGTTGTTATTAGCAGCTACTTAATGATTATTACCTAATTATTCTTAGTCATTGCAATGACACTTAAATTTCCTTCATATTGCATTTTTGTTAAGTTCAGAATGAAAATATTTTCCAATTTATTCACAAAACATGAACATCATTTTACAGTCAGTTTAGTGATACAATTATTTCAACTGACCAAAAAAAAATTAATAGCACTGTTTTCAGTGACTGAATATAAACAAATGTAGTTAAGAGAGTTTATAAATTGATGTCAATATTTGAGATTTTGTCCCACTATGTCCCGCAGCCAACCTGCCAGGAATGTGGGAGAGAACCATCACCATCGGGAGTGCCGGAAAGACCTTCTCCGTGACCGGATGGAAGTTGGGTTGGTCCATTGGGCCCGAGCATCTCCTGAAAAACCTCAGGGTCGTTCACCAGAATTGCACGTACACCTGTGCCACACCACTACAGGTTGACTTTGCATCATTGACAACCTGCCTGACTGCTTATTGATTTTGTGAATTATGACATGAGGGTCATCAATTTTAATCTTACAAATCATCATTTTTGTGAGTTTACAACATTCGTCACTGTCTTTTTAAATTTAGTTTTCTGATGCTTTCATATGTAGTTTTTAGTTAAGTTTTTTGTTAAATGATGATGATGATGATGATGATTATTATTATTATTATTATTATTATTATAATTATTATTATTATAAGTGGGCGGAGGACAAATGCCTCTATTTTCAAAAATATGGTCTCATTTAAAGCTTAAATCACCAGCAGAGATTGTTTGGAGTGTTTCAAAAGATAAAATCAAATTATCAGGATTGTTGGAAATGATTTTCAAGTGAAATGTTCATTATAAATCTTTCTTTTTTTGATATTTCTGGGCCTTTTAAATCAGTCTATGAAATAATAAGCTTTCTCATCACATCTAACAATGTAAAATAAATTATTATTAAATATAGTTTCTGTGAATTAAAAATCTTAATAATTTTTTAATAGGAGTCTGTGGCACTTTGTTTTGAAAGAGAGCTCGAGCTGTCAGAAAACAGCAAGAGTTACTTTTATCAGGTGCCCAGGGAGCTTGTGGAAAAGAGGGACATGATGGTCAGCCTCTTCAATGAGGTAGGGATGCTGCCGGTCATTCCCGAGGCAGGGTACTTCATGGTCGTTGATATTTCCAAGATGGGTGGGTGTGCCGAACAGATCCCTGTTCGTACAGTCATTTAAAGAGCTTGTTTATTTTTTTTTAAAGTTTAAATGTTTAATCAATCTTATTTTTTAATTTGTGCTTTGCTAACATTTTGTAAGTTTATTATTTGCCATTAAGTAAAAGTTGAACTTTAGTGCTTCAGAATAGGCTTAGCAAATAGGGTCATAAGGATGATGATGATGATGATGATGACATCAATAGAATGTGGAAATTGCAATGGTGCAAGATCAACAATGTATTAGCTGGGGCTTTGATCTTTGATCTTTTCATGTTCCATGCAACATTCTTTGATCTGTCGTCATCATCCTTATCATCAATAGCCTTCAGTCACTACGTGTACAACTGAGTTGCAATGATATGTGTGTGAAGGATATCTATTTATCAATCGATTTATTTCCAAAGGTTTCAAAGTTGATCCGAACAACAAGGAGTCAAAAGACTTCCAGTTCGTGAAGTGGATGGCAAGAAATAAGGTAAAGAAAAAATCTTAATTAATATTTTAAAATTAAGTTTTGTAAACGAAAACTTCAGATTTGTTGATGTTTTTATTAATAATAATCACAGAAATTGACGGCCATCCCAAACAGTGCGTTTTACTCAGCTAGTCACAAAGTGCACTCTGAGAATCTGGTCAGATTCTGCTTCATAAAGGTTGGTCTCTAAATTTCAATTTCATAGTTTTTTGCATCTGACAATGACGTTCTCTTCGATTACAGAAAGATGAAACACTCGACAGGGCTGCCGACATCTTCCACGAATGGAAGAAAAGCCTCAAGTAGTGAATGCTAACCACGATCATCGAATTAAAATAATTGTAATGAAATCGTATCGATATAAGCGACGGTAACTTAAGCCGAAATTACACTTTTATTCAGTTAACAGGTGCTATGGGATATCGAGTGGAACATGAGATTTTGTTCAGCATCTTTTCTGAGATCTGGGATAATATAGCTTAACTTAACTGTCGTCCTCTAGGAATCAGAATTTTTTTTTACTTAGTGTAAAAAAAAATAACAATAAATATAAATTTAAATACAAAAGTTAATTAATTGCATGTAGCCAGGGTTATAACAATTTCATAATAGAAATCGTAGTCATCTTGCACCATAAAATGCTCATTATGATTTACTCTAGTTTCGAGAGGTGGATTTTACAGAAACGAAAGCATTCTTGAAAAAGTAAACAATTACTCTGCTTGGTGAGCCACATGAACTGCTCCAATTACTGTCATCAGCCATTCTCCAAACATTTCAAAGCGCGACAATTTTGCGTGTGGGGAGGTGGCTGCCGAGCTCATTAAGTGCATTATTGACCTGCTAATACCTTTCAACCGATCCCACGGGGTTTGGAAAATGTGGATCTAGGATCAGATTTTATAAGCGTTGCATGGAAATGCTTGCAGTGTGGTATTCGATCGACCGCAGTTATTTGAGTGTTTACGGATAGGATGGTGCCCTAGCTGCATAGCCTGTTTTTGAAAGGTAATTGAGGTGTCATTAGTGGGTGCTGTAAGTGCTTGTCGCTGAAGGATAGCAGGCTCCTCTCCGAGAGTCGTTTGGTTTTTATGCCACCTCCCGCTTGGTACGCTTTTGTTTTTGTTCTCCTTTTCAAGGCGATTTCTGGCTCGGTTTTGGTTGGGATTTGTCGAGCTAAGAACATGTTTTTTTGCTGGCCATCCTATAGGTTCAAGCACAAAAGTGAGTATTTCGTCACCCGTTATGCTTGTACATACTTGGTGACATTAGCTAGCTTCCTCTTATCAAGAACTCGAGTGCGAGTTAATGTTACATGCCTTATTATCATCATCATTATTATAGAATACTTATCAAAAGTATCGACTGCGAAAGCATTGACCTTCTCCCAAGCCCGCTATCGCTAATTTCGTTCGCTCGCTAAATACAATAATCTAGGACAGCTCATCTTGGGCAGAAATGCACCTGGCAATGCAGAATAATTGCTATCCGGTAGGTAATTATTCTTTAAAAGGGGTCTGTTCTTAAGACGCCAAGGTTTTCGCCAAATATCTTATTTTGGATTTTTTCTGATGTGGTTCAAAAATAAAAACTCAGGAGGAGGTTCGAGGACAAGATCCTGCTCTGGACCTTCGTTCTCAGCCCACAGGATCGGATCGGAGGGAACGATCCACCCTCATCTGCTCGCCGTCTCCGTGCCTTCTGCTCTTTCTAATGTCGATCCGATATCCATCGAAACCATCTCCAGTGACGACAATGCAGTTTTCAGGGGATTAAAACACAAATATGAGACAAAGAATCGTTTTCTGAAACAGCCGAAGAAGTCTGCCCAAAGTCGCACGATGCAAAAAATCAAGATGTGGAAAGAGTCCAGAAGTGGCAGTCTTTCTTCCAGTGAGGATTTGCAGCGGGGTGTCGGCAAGACTTCTCGAAAGATATTCAGCGACAGTCGCAAATCTGGCGGGCGGTCTTATTCTTCGTCGGCGATGTTGTCTACTCCGATTCAAGACCTCCAAATATTTGGGTCTGTCCCTCCAACTCCAACGTTCAACGACGACTCTCATTTCAAACTTTCCTCGAACGGATCGGGATTTCGGAACAAGTCCGTGACGCTCCCCAACGGATCCAATTTTGTTTCGCTGTTCGACAAGATGGCGACGGAAGTAGGTGCACTTTTTATTGATATTTTTTTTTTATTTGCCAAGCTAAATTTAAATGTAAGTTTCATAAAATACATTTTTACTATGACGAATACATCGCAGAGATTCAGCCAATCTGTCGCGAACGATGACTGGTTTAGCAAATCAACCGATCCAATAACAGACTGCCCGTGCTCAAGTTGCAAAGAAAAGAGATGGATTGGAGTCACTGGAAGCCACTACCAATTTCCGTCAAGAAGTAATTCGGACTGGACCACCGTGGAACAGAGACAGAGAAAGGGTTTCTACTACAACTCCAATCCAGCTGTGGGGTTCGAACACGAACCCCCAGAAATCCCCTTAAGGAAGGCAAATTACAATAAACATCAAATGACCTGCGCCGAATCTTCGGCTTTTGTTTACGCCAACCTTGGCGCCATTCAAAATGCCAATGGGAAGATTATTAAATCAAAAACAATGCATGACCCCATTGGAGAATTTAGTCGGTATCATAGAAAATCAGTTTCCGATCAAGATAAAGAAGAGTTTCTCAGTCTCCCAAAGAATGCAATGCACAGTCCTTTTCGTCATCAATGTCAAACGCAGAGAACTGTTTCTGACAGTGAGTGCAATCTGTCTGCCAACGTCTTGTGTCCCTGCTGCGGTAACGTATTCTACTTCAACCTCTCGAAAGAAATTGCTAGAGCGAACCTGGGACGACGCGGTAGGGCAACTCTAAGCGAGCCCGCTACCCCGACAAACTTTAAGAGGGACAACCCGCTCCACGACATTTTCAAGGCCAGTAAACTCCTATCGTTGATTCCGTCCCCTGAGTTTCCGCCGGATGAGCTACCAGATTATTTGAAACCAAACAAGAGCGAACAGACAGGCGAAGGACAGGCTGACAACTGCATTTCTCCCAAGATGTCTACAAAAGAATTGACACAAATGTCGGAAGTTCAGCTTTTGTACCTTGTTCCTCCCCCGCAGTGCCACAGCCCAGAGGCAACACCTAAGTTTAACAACTACGAAAATGGAGAATACTGGAGGTCTAAGCACCAGTCGAATGGTCCGGACATTCAGATGAACTACATCACCTACGTCCGGAGTGATAGTGGCGGAGCTAACCAATTAGAAATCTCGAAAGATTCGACTAATCAGAGTGATCCAGACAATGAGAGTAAATCATCCCCAGAGAATCCTTCCACGCCCAAAGAAGAAATCTCTGAAATTAAAGCTAATTTGACGTCGGGCGTCGACGTGACTAAATACGAGATCAAGAAGGACAGGGTCGACCAGTCCAATCCCAGCATTTACCTCAGACCTAGACCTCAAATACCTGCGCCCAGCTTTCCCTACGTTTGGCTTCACTCATCAGAAAACGAGACGGAGGACAGCCTTCAGTGCTCGAAGTTTGGAAGCAAGAAGCCAGCGTTTTCTCGTCTGCCGCCTTTGAAAGAAAATGTGGCATTCGAGACGAAACACAGACCAGCCAAGTCCGACCTGCCAGCTTTTTAATTTTGAAGCAATGTTGATCCCGCAATCGCCCAAAAAGTCGAGCAAAATAAACCACTCCCATTTTCTAATGTTACAATAATTGTAGTTAAGAATAACAGACCACAGCGTGCCCGAGTCAGGCAACAATTGATTGGCGTCGTTTGCAACTAATTTTCATGATTAAGGTGTTTTAATTACACTACTTTTGATTGATTTGATCAATGCACCAAAATTAGATGTCAGTGAGGAGTTTAACTTAAAAACATTAAGCTCGGTCGTCTCAACGAGCTTTTAAATTGTTTAACTTTTAACTTGGATTATTACGAAACATCGTAATAGTCGTGGAAAGCTCGGCTGTATAAATCGGAGGGCCACTTCAGAGCTTCTAAATCGCAATCCATGTTTTCCGTTAATGGTTCTTTCCACTAAAACCCAAGAACAAGTGATTCCAACACACACTTCACTGGGAGTGCTTCTTTAATGAATTCTTGTTCTAAAATCTTCTAAGCTTTAAACGCCAAACACTGCGACCAGGCATCGCCGAGAGACATCACAAAGCAAAACAATCAATAAGGATGGTGGTGACCACCCTCACACGTTCTAATTTTTCTCATTCGAAAAATATAGAATATAAATTAATAATAATATTAATTATTGAAGCAATTGAATCATAAATATTTCGGTCGGGTAGAAATAATTCATAAATAACACACTAGTCATGAACAATTCTCAACAGCCAGCCAAGATCATGCCAGATGATGGACCAGATAAAACGCCAAACGAGGTGTCGAAGGTTACCCGCGATTAAAAAAATCAATTAAAAGAAATTAAATACAAAAACCGGAGCACAATTCCCGAGATACTCTACTATGCGACGAAACGCGTAACACACCTAAGAGACCTCGGCCGAATTAGCAGACGATTATGAGATTAAAGCTCGTTACTGCAGTGAGAGACACCTAAAGAAGGCTTTAAATTAAATTTAAAAAAAAAATTTAAAAGTTAAATTAATCGGACGCAAGGAAAATCTTTTACACCACCGCAAATATGCAACACTATAAATAACTATGGACATCAGATGTCAAAAAAGTGCAGATCTCTTAAGCGTAGCAGCGTCGTCGTCAAGACGCTAAAATATGTCGGGGCAACGTGACCAATCTCTCTTCCAGTAATTCTTGTCAAACATCCAGTCCTCCTTTCCAGTTGCACTATTCATGGCCATCTTGAACCACCTATGTGGTATTGGAGAAAAAGGAAAATTAAAATATCGTCCATTACTTGATGACAACACTCAAACTATAGAAAAATTATCTGAAAACAATGCTCATGATAAGAATAGCCAGTTCAAAGGAAATGTATTAACAGAAAAAATGATCACTCTTACTCACTGCAACCATGAAAAATCAGCAACTACTAACAACAGTAATTTACATCCAACCAACCAACCAACCAACCAACCAACCAACCAACCAACCAACCAAACCAACCAACCAACCAACCAACCANAAAATCAGCAACTACTAACAACAGTAATTTACATCCAACCAACCAACCAACCAATCAGACAATCAACCAACCAACCAACCAATCAGACAATCAACTCACAAGGGCTTGAATTCTTCTTTGGTCTTCTTCATTTCTCTCCTGGCTGCCCTCTGCTTCTCTTCCAACCTGTTCTTCTCAAAAGAAGCATCATCTGGAGGAGCAGACATGGCAATTGTAAATATTTTGGCCACAAGCAGAAAGTCATCATCACTATGCTATTATTAGTTCTAATTGCGGATAGATAATATCATCATTATCACAAAGTATACAAGAAATGACATTTCCACTTTATTTATCTATTCGAGTCCTTTTGTATCCATGGAAACACGAGCAGCATAAAATGTTTCTTACGAAATGACCTTCCGTTTGGCACGAACATTAATTTACACTTAAAGATCATAAAAGGCGAAGTCTCAAACCGAGGAAACCATCCTCCATCTTCCTCATGTCGGGTCTGAATCTGCAGTCCGTTGGCGGCAGACGACTCTTGTCGTCCGGCGGTTCATTGAGTGTCATTGCAAAGTACGTAAAACTGTAATACTGCAATGTGCGTGGATTCGAGGTAGAATCAACGATAACAAATACTATCGTTTGTTTAGCATAAGAAATTAATATCGGTATTTAAGTCATATTGATAGTGCCATCAAGAAAGGATGAAACATTGCCAAATTAAAAGGATTTAATAAGAAAATCAAGAAATAGATTTAAATCCACATTACATAAACTCATTTAAAAACACCTTAAAATAATAATCATAATTCTTAAAAATTATTGTCACATGTAACAATATAAAATGTTACTATTATTAATAGTAAAATATTACTTTTCTACTTTAAATATTATTATTTATACAGAATCAGCTAAATTATAAAAATCATTACATAACAATAGCACCAATGCACACCTTATTGGCATGAGGGGGCTTTGGTATGATCGACCAAACGTGCCTCAGGCCTTGGAGGTCGAAGTGACACTCGTCGACCTTTGTAACCAGGAGTTCATCGCTGATGTCATCGTCCCGCTCCGACCGAGCATGAATCTCGGCAGTATTATCCTCGCTGTCGTCATCTTCCTAAAAAAATATCCATTTATATTTTGTATTTAGCCGATATTTTTAGTGCCTTACAATAGGATATGAAGGCACCCTTAATCGCTCTACAATTTTTTATAGCACCCCTACCCGAGAACGCCCCCTGATGGTGCAGGCTGGGTTGCGAACACGACGCATTGCGACTGTTGCCATTACCGATGGAACGCGACCCATTTGCTCAACCTGGACACTAAGATCTTCGAAACATTGATATTTAAAACGTGGATCTATTTATTATAATTATGCTGTGTTAATGAGGAAAACAATTTTCTCATTTTTGAATTGTTAATCATACTTAACTAGTTGACTTGAAAATATTACACCAGTTCAAACAAATTTACTTACTCTCCTGCAATAGCAAAGCTAGAAACACCTCACCTTAGACTGACTCTTGTTCCTGTCGTAAGGCTTGCCGTCGTTGGAGACCTGCTTGAGGTAGCTGCTCCAATCAGAAGCATCAAAACTGAACAGGGAGTCGATCCACTTTCCGCAAAAACACCTCAGCTTATATTTCCTTCGAAGGGTGAAAAAAAAAAGTCGACGACTCAATTTAGAGTCAAAAGGTCAAAGTTTGAGCTCACTTCTCGTCCTGAATGTAACCGTCGACCCTGTGGAGGTCCCTGCCGAACCAGCCGCACGGATGGAAGTTGAGAAGAGATTTCCACCCGGTTTTGTGGTTGACGACCTCCATGTCTCCATACTGATCGGAAAGAAATTTCCAATAAGGATCGTGCGAGATGGAAACATTGAATTAAGAGACACTAAGAGGACACTCCGAGCCAATTAATAATCAAAGCGAACATCTCTCATCTCGTAAGACGTCACAAACAAGTACTCAAGAAGCAGTTATTATTAGCAGTAATTATTCTGTCGTTTCGGAAAAGAACGACAGGTCGTGCGAGTCTCACGTGCTCGATCCAAATCTTGCCGATGATGACGTTGTGAACGCAACAGTTCACATTCTGCCAGGAGTAATATTCGTTGTGTCTGAAATATAAAAGAAAATCATGAAATCTTGTGATTTTATGAATGAAATACTTAAAAATGTTTCTCAATTATTAAATTTTCAGAGTTTTATTAACGTCAACAATTGGCATCGAAAATTCATTGCATCACAACTCTATAAAACACTCATGCATGATGATTTAATGACAAACTGAAATCTTTCCCAACAAAAGTGAAATTTCGTTGTCCTATTCAATAAACTCGTTTGCTCGTTTCACATTTTAATCCATAATCACATTTTTAAAAATAATATAACCTCGTTATTAATCCGGTTTTAAAGCTGCTTTCAATTTTCAAATATTTCCAATTTAAATTTTGAATTTTTAACTCGAAATAAAGAAATATGTCGGCGTACTTCTTGAGGTACAAAGTAGCAAGTCCCTTGGGGGTCACTTCCACCGATTTCCCCCAGAACTTTAACTTCGGGTGTATCGAACCGTGGAGGATGTACTCTGCGGACTCTGCATAGAAGGCACTGACGGGTGGGTGGTGGCTGACTTGTTCGCAGACCATCGTGTAGCCCATGTCCTCTCTAGTCGTAATAGTTGAATAATAGTTATAATTAACTTATTGTGGCATGGTGCAATGTGCATGGCATCAGA
The DNA here is from genome assembly GCA_011800805.1 of Hirudo medicinalis. Classification (NCBI taxonomy): domain Eukaryota; kingdom Metazoa; phylum Annelida; class Clitellata; order Hirudinida; family Hirudinidae; genus Hirudo; species Hirudo medicinalis. Next base: position 2,962 of record MPNW01000178.1, on the reverse strand, counting down.
GGCATATACAACCTCAAATTATGTCATAGCTCTGCTTAAGCAAGATAAATATATCTTCATATATGGACACATAACTTTAAGTACATATGCTCATATAAAAATGAATTGGCTGATGGATATTGTGCAATGCATCATGTATTTTACCTGTGGTACTCAAAGGTTTCCCCCAAGAGAGGGTTGAAAGGTTTGCCCAGACGTTCCCAGTTTGAGGCGGTGACGGACAATGCGAATGCTGTGACAAGCTGGTGGTGACAAGATTGCTATTAACGATCATAACAAATCTTTATGATCCCAGTTTGAGGTGGTGACGGACAATGCGAATGCTGTGACGAGCTGGTGGTGACAAGATTGCTATTAACAATCATAACAAATCTTTATGACCCAAATATCTTTCGAAGGTCAAGTCAAGGCCTATAGTGCCAACCAAGGTATGCTAAGTCTGACTTAAGTATGATGAAACAATGAAGGTATGAATAGTGTTGTTCTTACTTATGTCATCAGTAAAGCATTGCTATTAATAATTAAGCATAACATTGTGCATAACACAGCTGTGCCTTCACAGCCTGACATCCCCTTTTATAGCTCTACGCAATTGGTTTATCGCTGCTAAACTTTCTTAAGCAGCCATGGACAAAGCTAAGCCAGCAAAGTGTTATATAACTTTCATCGAACGATAAAGAGATAACACTGTCTGTAATAGTGCCTTACCTCCTGTCTTCTAATGGGGTCATTGCATTTGCTTGCTTGACTAAGAAGAGAGGCATACTCCATGTTCTCTACCACCCTTTGTAGGAAGCTAATTGGCTCGTTGAAAACGAGGGGCATGGTTATTTTTGACAGTTCCTGATAAAACAATCTGAATGTCGGTCAACGAAGCAATTTCAGGAGCAAATGGAGGTGATTGCTTGCTTAACCGTTTTTAGTAGATATTTCCAATGCAGAGTAACTATAGGAACTAAATGTCACCATTGAACAAACAAATAATGTTACATGAAGGTCCAATTGTTCAAAAATGGTTATTGGTTGTAATAACTTATAATAAGAAATAATAATAATAATAATAATATTAAGAAATCACTCAATTAACCTTTCCAATGCATTGTTTAAGAATGCTCCAGAGAGAGTAGTCATTTCTTGAAAACATTTCAACAGGGAGTTTTGTTCTGTTAACAAATCTTTCATCAAATTTCACAGACAATTAAATTCAGCAACATACTGTGCCACTATCATGTTGTCTTAAGTAGACAAATGACTAAATGGAATTTATTATCCACCGGAAAAATTATATGTCACGTCAAATCGTCAAGTTAATATAGTTACCTTCCACCCCACATAGACTTCTGTCCATTTGAAAAATCTGAAAACTTCCCATTACCAAGAAGCTTGTTGGTATCATTACCCATTTGTCCAGTTTGTTCTTTTGTATCTGTGAATTTCAATTTCATTGTCAGATTTTTGATCTACTTCCCCTTAAAAGCACTCAAAAAAAATTGAATCTCACTTATTTCATCACAGTCAAAGAATTCTTCTTTGTCTGAATCACCCATTGCTCTCGATGCTGAGCCGACTTGATTTTAATTTGATCAATCTTGATATATCCTCTTCGTTATTACACAAGGCATCCCTAGCTTGTTTATATATTGATTCAAATTCCGTTCAAAATAAATCTCCCATCGGAAAGGCTCGGCTGACAATAATAATAATGGAATTTTTTGACAAATTTTTCAAACGGTGCAGCCACACCAAAAACTAGAAATTTATTCCAAGATTTAAAGATAAATCAGGTAACGATATTAATTACATTAAAACTCGTCGTAATTGCTCCTAATGGGGATAAAAATTAGGCTTAGCAAACCTTGTACGAGATGCGAGTTACACCTGTTATGGTGAAGTTTTAGTTGTTGACGTCGCGCAAAGCAAATCTATAAGTTATGTAACAATTCTAGGGTTTTTATGGCCGAGTTTTGCCAATTATCACTAAATTCAATTTAATTTGATGAGTAATAGTGATATCGCATCTACTTTTTTGCAAAAGAATGAGTAGAATATAAAGGAAAGGGTGAAAATCGATATTCTTGAATCGCGTGCTATTTTAAAAAATTTGTAAATAATTCGCTCTAAATTAACACTCTGCCACTTCACTCAAACAAGTAAAATGTGAACAATAACCCAATTAATGGCTTTACTAATGAACTCGTGATATGGATGCCACCCAAGCGGATGCAGTAGATAAATTTAAGGTAAACCTAAGTAATTATGGATATTGGAAATTAAGAGTAAAAAGTGGCAAATTTCTTACAGTTTCTTGATAATTGCAGCGAATATTGTTTTATTGTGAATTTATGCAAAATAAATTCCAAATGGCATTTGAGTAATCTAAAGCTATTAAATCAAGAATAATGCTCATTGATAATTAAATAATAGCACAGATTCTATGCGGGATTTATTTACCGGGGATTGTTCACCTTAGAGACGGGGCTGCACTTACTCAGCCTCTCCCGAAGCTTTGATTATTTTTGTGCTTTATTGGGAAAACATTGATTTACAATTGTTTTACACATTTACAGAACTTCCTCTAATAGGCCCCTAGAGATAACAACAGCTAAATGAAAGTAACAGTTAGATTTTAGTTTTCTAGTTGTGAAGGGGCGCAATTGTCATTATCATGTAGCATCTATGTTGGATGCTGATTTCTTTTTATTCACTTTTTAGTCTGGTAGATTTAACTCTTTCTCAATGGTGCACCCAGAAATTTTCAGTAACAAGCTAATTTTTATACCATTTTAAAGAGATTATTTCAGTTAATTTCCATACGAAGATATCCGAAATGAGCTGTTTCAGTGCTCTAGTTACCACATATTTTGTCAAGTACTATTTTGTTTAATCACTCAGACAAATGCGCTTTACGCGCAATAACACATCAAACGTTCAACCAATAGAAATTTGACAAACTCTAGTTCTG
>MPNW01000177.1:209901-247609 GCA_011800805.1 Hirudo medicinalis | reverse complement strand
CTGGTAATTATAATATTAAGTATGATATGACTTGCTTACTAAATCCTCAATTACTTCTTTAAACTGTTTTCTATATTTAGTTCCATTTGAAATTGCACTTATCTTATTATTGCACATCATATTTCGCATTCAACCACAATTATCACCACTATCGCAATCGTCATCATCTCCATCACATCTCCATCGCCATCGTCGTCGTCATCATCATCATCATCATCATCATCATCATCATTAGCATCGTCACAGAAATAGCATCGCTATTCACAATTATTCCTTATTTCCATGTCAATGCAAGTTGTCCGATTCCATATTTATTGTACTGGCTCGATAATGATGGTGGTGATGATGATGGTGATGATGGTTACTGCACCGCATCTATAAGAATGTCGTCATCTGAAAATTTCAGTTCATTTTGAGTATATTGGATCTTTAAATTTTTCAAATGGATTATTTCATCGATTGAATTCGTGTTAATGAGGTCAAATTATGAAAGACTTCTCAACATTTTTCACGAAGTAATTCGTTCAATTTATTGATTTAATAAACAATCTGCGATATTTTAGTGAAATATCAGCTCATGCTTAACAAGTAATGTTGTCATGAAACTCATTATTGTTGTGTCAACTCAACTTTATTCCGACTATTAACTTACAACTATTTCGTGTCCGACAACGCCACAATTACCATCTCAAACGTACCACACCGAAGAACTCTGAAACCAGCTCCTTATAAACGAAACTAATAAAATCCGTATCACTACTGCACTGCACGTCACAAAAATTTTTATTATTATTATTTATTATTATTATTATTATTATTATTATTATTATTATTATTATTGTTATTATTATTATTATTTCTTCACCAGGTGATATCATTTTACCTGCCATTATTGATCATGACCGTCATGTACGCTCTCACCGTGAGAGCCCTCCAAGTTCAACTGAAGGAACGTCGGAGGATTGCAGTCACAGAAACGAGCAACACACGACACTTCAACAACGATTCAAAAAAGAGCAGTTTGTCATCGGGATTGTACTTGTCACCGTCCTTGAAGAGGATCGTCTTTCCTGACAGACGCAAGACCAGCGCACCCGTTCTTCCTCTGGTAATGATCAGGGACCAACAGAAAAAACTCTCCACTGTGATGCATGTTGGAGGAATAATTATTTTTTTAATCTCAGTCGTGATAAATAATTTATTTCAATAAATAGCGAAATTGTATTTTTCATCCAAAAAAGTTTTAAATGTAATAATCTAAAATTATTCACGATTCTAAATAGGCCTAAAAAGCCACATCGAAGTTTGTTAACCTGTAATTAAAAATTCTATTAATTGATTACATTTTAAAATGAACGACAACACTCCAGCAACATGCGAGTCTCCATCCATCCCTGTACAACAAGCGAAGTTTTCAGATTGGCAACGGGAAAAAACCTGGAGGTAGCATTTTGTCTCCTCAATCCAACGCTCATCAAGACTTTCACTCATCTCCAGAGACCGAAGTAAGCAGGGGGTCAAAAAGATGGAAGAAAAACTTTTTCAATGATCGTCGAACTGCTGCGAAAGGTCAGCGGAAGTGTCGACCCCTTGACATGATGGGGACGTCGGACCAACCCTCCCCCCATATGCCGCGGTACTTGGTGACTTCCATAAGTCCGGGACACGAGTGGAACGCATGTACGACCATCGATGATGGAAACCTATTCAGGTCCGACAGTCTCAGTGCTGACCATTCTCAGTCCATGCTTCTTCCAACTCATGAATCGAAATTTTCCAGCTTCATCAGCACGGCTAACCCTGCATCCACTTCGCCAAAAACACGTCAGTCGTCCTATTTCGACGGCTCCAAGACTCGCCGCTTCAGACTCGATTGCAAGAGTTTTTCGTCGTCTTTCAGGCGACGGAGCAGCATTTCTTCCTCGACGAACAGCAGCGTCAGAAGAGTTCATGGGGGACTCGACAGAGGGAGAAGAGCAGTCCAGGTTTCTCAGAATTCTTGTATCGTGTTTCTGCCAGACCAATATAAACTTCAGTCGAAGCTGCTAGAGATGTTTTTAGTGCAATTTAAAGAATTTAGCAAATATTCATTTATAAAACATTATTCATTAATTATTCAGTTCTAGTACGACTTAATTAAATGTAGAGCGAATGAATACCCCAATACTTCAACAAAATAACTACAATTAACCACATTATTAATGCTTCCCCTATAAACAGGTGCTAGGAATTCTGTTTGTGGTATTCCTGTTTTGTTACCTGCCCTTCTTCGCCATTTACGTCATCAGGGGCACTTGCTCCAGGTGTAGACCCTATCTACCCACCAGCATTCTAACCGTATTAGAATGGGTGGCTTATAGTGCTGCACTCTTCAACCCCATCATCTACCATATTTTCAATCCTGACTTCAGAAGAGCTTTCCAACAACTGTTACGTTGTCACTGCTTCTACCAAACAGACGACAGATGTAGAGGCCACAAAGACGTCAAATCGATACCAATGGAAGGGTCAACTTCTTCGACACCTCTTAGGAGCAGAAAGATGGCAAACTATGGAACCAATGGAGAATACGCTGAAGGAGGTTGTGGCGTCTGCATGGGCAGGAAGCAAAAGAGCAGACAAAGACTAGAATTGCCGACTTGTAGAGTCGAAGCTGTCTGAGTTATTTGTTTTGCTTTCACGATAAAAGAGTTCTCCATTTTGTCGTTTAAGTGTCATGCTGTCGCCGGTGTTTCGAAACCACCAATATCTGTGGACTTTATTCCCGACCTTTGTCTCTATCTGTTCGCTATGTGTACTTTGTTCTTTGATGACGATCTGTATTCTGTGGTGATTTGTATTCTGTGATGATAACTTGTATTCTGTGATGATGATAACTTGCATTCTGTGATGATGCTTCCGCAGATTAACATTGAAAGGTTATTATGGCTGTATATCTATTAAATGCTAATCTCCATCAAATTCTGTCAAAAACATTTTTGTCAACTGAATCCCCAAAAAGCCACAATGATCAAGTTTATCCTTGAGGGTAATTTGAATCTCACTTGCAACCCAGTATTATGGAATAAAAATTAATTAAACTGCCATTTAGCTCAAAATTCTTTTTTACTTTTTATATTTTATTTTACTTATTTACAATTTTTAATATAAATTTTAATTTATATTTATAACAGGATGGTGCATTTAATGCAATATAATTGGTAAGCAATAAATCGTTAAGCTCGAACAAAATTACAAAAAGATTCAAGTTAAATTGAGATACAATTCCAACCTCCAGGCAGAAAAACCAGATGTGAAAAGTTAAATAGTTGTCTTGCATCATTTATCTTATAAAGAAGTATTTGTTACAATTTTCAGGTAAATGTAAATTCGTTTAAAAACAATCGATTGCTGACTAATTTTCCAAAAGGTTTTCTAATATTTCATTACCAGGCTAAAAAATAAAGTATGAAAGCAACACCTCAATTTGATACTGGTTGAAGAGTTCCTGGCGGATAAATGCGGATGGCTAGCATCAGGGCTGTGACAAAGACAACCCTGCCCGCAACAAGACAAAGACATTAGGCATTCAAGACCATCTTAATCCAAGTGCTTTAACCGTTTCACAACAAGGGTTACAACAAAACACCACTTCTAAAATTAAGAACATCTCGCGTGGAAACAGTGGTCAATGTGCAAAAAAAAGCTGCTTAATGAATTAACATTTATTAGGGTTTGCTCAGTGACCTACAAGATCTCAAAATGTTGGCCATTTCTCTCATTAAAATGAATGTGGAGGCCCCTGTGCAGTGGCACATCCCGATTGTGCCTAAATCCGGTCATGGTCGCTTGACTTCTTGGAGTTTGTCGGACCCTAGCTGTGGATTTCACATGCTTCTCTTTGAACGTTTTCAGGAGTTCTGTCTGGCCATTAATCACGTCAATTTTCTGTCTTTGGATGATTCTCAGCTTGTCGAGCCATTACATAAGCAACTTCGATCCATGGTTGGTTCCTTTTTCTATCTTTCTTAACGGACGAAATGTCTTACTTGCCGCGAGAAGATTACGAAGAAGTTACTGGATTGTGCCTTTTAAATTTGGTTTTTCCACTTTGAGAAAATGCACAAACTGAATACAAACATTTCTGCAAGCCTGGAACTTATCACATGGCTAGATGGCTAAAGTCGTTTGCTGTAAGAAGATTAACCTCTTCAAAAATGAATTCAAACTGATTGCATAGGAACAGAAAAGCTTGTTTGAATTCTGTAATTTTCCTGGGGTCGTCCATTAATTATGTCAACAAATTCAAGGTAATTTTTGACCCCCTCCCTCCCCTTGTCAACAATTGTCAAACTTTTAAAGACCCCCACCAAAATTATGTCAAAAAAAATGACAACAACACCCCCCACAAAAATGTTTTTTACAATTTTTAAGTTTTACCTTGTAACACTTTGAACTTGCGACTATTTTATTTTGAAAGCAAATAAAATAATTGTTAAACTGAATATTGTTGTCAATTTTTTAATGTCAACTCTAAAAAAAGGATATTGAGCGGGCAACTTCCATCGTCTTCCACGTGAAAGCCAAATGTTCCTTTATTGTAACAATAGGCATAGTATCAGACTCATCATTATTATCATTTTGTTGAACTGATAAGCCAGACAAATCAACATCACCGTCATCTAACCATTCAGCACATAAGGTTTTTGTTGATCAACAGATGTTAATTTGTTATGTCCATGATCGCATTGTCAATGATGTTGAACAAGTTTCTCTAACATGACTTGTGAAATGTCGGGCTCCTAGGCAGTGCCTAGTAGGCTAGGCATAGCGGCCACGGGTCATGAAACTATATCAATTTGTTAATGGAAAAGCAAAAAAAAAAGATCATGATTGTAAAATATCAATATTTTAGAACCCGCACCTAAAAATTAAGGGGCCCTTGGCCATTTGCCCCATCATAACGTCCCTGCTTGTGAAGCAACAGAGAGGTTGCAGATTTTGCAAATTCGTTCAAGCAGTAATGACTGAACTGAAGGATTAACAATAATATTATAAATCCATCTGTTTAAAAATTTAGATTTTTCATCACAAAAAATAACATTGTTGACATCATTAATCTTAAACTCCTCCTCCCCTTGTCAAGAATTGTCAAACTTTTTCAAACCCCTACTTATTGTTACCTACCTACCTATTTTGTTGACATAATTTATGAATGGCCCCCTATGTCTACATACTGGCTTGGATTGTATGTCCTACAACAAGCAATGCTCCAGTAAATGGTTTGAAAATAAAAATGACAATATCTTCTAAAATATTGGTCATATCTAACCAATATTTTGTATTTCCTCATTATATATTCATTCATTTCCTCATTACATAGACCACTGTCCAAGGTGTTAAAACAAAATTTATTGATAATTTTGTGGGAAGGGTTTGCTGAGTTCATTTGATCTGACCCGACTCTGATCAGCCTAGGCTGATATAATAGAATCTGATCTTGATGATGAGCCACTTCATCAAAATCTGGTTGCTACTGGTGATGGTTTCCTTCTTCTTGTTCATCATAGTCATCTAACTCACCTTCCAAAATGCCCCTAGAAGCTCAGCACGTTTTGATGTGATCGTTGAGACGGTCAGTGCGCAGACGATTCATAGCAACAACCTCGCCACAGTGGTTGCACCGATAACTTAATAGAGGATCTTCACCTTCACTAACTTTTGAGAAGACCTGCCAGACAGCACTTTCTTTCCGACCAGGCATTACAGACTGCCTCCTGGAATTTTGTTCATTGCGTCTCAGTCTTTAACTTGTTTGTTTACTACTACACCTTCAAATGACTAGTAATGAATAATGATGATCTGGATTACTGTTGAGCTATAGCAGAATATACATAGCAGAAGTGAAACGTCTAGAAAGTATATTTCATGTCATTCTACCATGCTCTAGGATGTTTTGGAACATTCTGGATTTCTGTTAACTAATGAACATTTATAATTAATTAACATTTATAATAACAATTATTAAAACTTATAAAAACTATTAACATTTATAATAGAACTAATAGAACTTTCTGGAAATTGTTAGAACTTGCAGGAATTTCTAGAATTTTCCTAGCAGTACTTATTTATAACAATATTTTGCCGAGAGTACAAAAGGAAATCTGGCTTGTAAATTTGAAGCTAACGTACGCTTTAACGTAATAAGTATTCATGTTGAGTGAGCACGTTTTAAAAACCATCCTAAACATCTATAAAAGGAAATGCTCAAATGTTGCTTTCCATCAAAGGTACAAAACTAGAGCCTGCGCAACGTTGAATTCAAACAAATTTTTGACCGCACTTTTCTGCATGTAACGATTGGACGGCGGAACATCTGAAGAATGCGTTCCAATGGTGAAGTGGATAGTGTCGGAGACCACCACCCAAGAGCGTTTGATGCAAAAATCAAGGAAAAGAAACCACCCTTCCCATGTCAATTTATAATGAAATGAAAGAAACACAAAGAGTTCATTAGTGGATCAATATGTATTTGTACAAACTTCATCTCTATAAAACCTGGAAAGAATTAGTAAGAGATGGAAATTAATATGAACAAAAATTAATCCAATCTGTAGAAGCGTCCTTCTGAAAGTCAAAACCATTACAAGCGTGTATAAGGGCTCATCAGAACACCAATCTTTAATATTAAAATTTGAACGACAAAACGAAGTACGAATGTCCTCAGAGTCGCATTTAGAATGATAAGGCAAGCGAGCAAGATATGCTCGTCAGTTAGATAAACTTCTAAATTAAGTGGTCCCACAGGGGTCATTTCGGACAAAACGAAAACCAACCCTCGAAAGATGAACGAGCGCCAAGTTGGAAGGAACGAATATCAATTAGAAATCACCAGCTTTTGCCTCAGAACTCGAAGTCGGAAGGCACATGATTGGGTGGTCGGCAGCCTTCAATATCAACGACGAGAGACGAGCTTAAAACACACACGCAAAGGCCTTTTTAAGTCTTTCCCATTCGTGACAACACATTCAATTAAAACAGCTACGAATGCAACCCATAAATGAATCGACCTTAGTCGAAAGAAACAAAAATGAAACTTCATAATCAAGGTAAGGCCTGCCAAGTAGAAAAGTACTCGGCGATCCGACCCGACCGAGAAGACATCATCGTCGTCGCCGTCGGCAACAAACCGCAGCAGTAGCAGCCATCGGTAACGAGCAACTATGACGTCGAGGACCACGAAGCAAACAACCTGAGCAAAGTGTTAAAACTTCCGCACGTGAAATGGAGATGGAATGTAAGAGGAATATGTTTACCACCATCACATGGTAAGAATGAACAAACTAATGCAGAATCAAAACACGAGACTGTTCGAAACTTTTCGACGGCTGCTCGCGTCCGAACCCCTGCAAATTTCAAACGAAAACCAGAAAGAACGGCTCTGAGTGGATTTTCGATCGTCCACGTTCGACGAGCACGCACAGAAATTCCTTGAGAAATTCTTCAATTCCAAGTTGCAATCTGCCAGGAAACGGATCGTCGAGCCGACGGCTTCGGGAAGCAAGCGAAATTAAAGCCAAAACGGAGTCCGAGAATAAAGAATTCCAGGGAGAGGTTTTGAGGGCAGGAGTTTTTAAGTGTTGCAAAGCTAAGAAGACCTTAGTTTTAATCAATTAAGTTTGAGTGATCAAATACTTGGAAAGTCAGAATATAAGAACAACCCAACAAACAAAAAGATCGTTGATATATACAGAGAGATAACTATTTTGCTGCAATCGAGCAACAGATATACACAAATATCATCATTTTATAAACAAATCAAAGTCGACGCAAACCAATATAATTCGGGATCGAGAGTCTACGTTACAGCGGCACGGCACTCGAGACGGAAACGACGGAATCGTTTCGTGCAAACGACAGCCATCAGAAGCACCAAATGTATTGAAAAGATGAAAATAATGTAGTCGTGGTAAGTGATAAAATTGTCCGAACGTTGAAACTTCAGCCTCTCGTGGCCTCGAATTCGAAGCAATAAGTTTACAAAACCCAAAGCTCCAGGGTCGTTCGGAACACGAGAAACCGGCGAATTTACTTCCAATTAAAGAGCTCAACAAAATAATGAGAACTTTCAAGAGTTCAAGAATGCAAAATCTTCCAACAAACTGCTCTGCTCTAAGACTGCCTTATCTTAATAAGGAGACAAAAGGCACATTCTCAATTGGTCGAGTAAAGGCACATAACATTGGTCCCATGTTGTCATGAAAAAATCACACTTTTGTAAAAAGGGATTCAAATGAAGGAAAAAGCAGCTTGAAATGTTGATGCTTGATTGGTCATGAATTGTATGTAGGTCATGGATTGTATGTTGGTCATGGATTGTATGTTGGTCACGAAGACAAAAACAAGAGGAAATGAATAAAGCAAAGTTAAACATTGGAAAGCCTGTTGGTGACAAACAATGTGGAAACAACTTTCTGGTGATGCTTTACAGTTCAAATCAAATGACCAACAACTTGACCTTATCGACCCAGAATTTAGTTCTAAATATAGTACAACGATCGTTTGGAAAAAATATCCGGTCACCTTAGAAGAAATTAAATAAAAACGAGGCGACGCAAGACCTCGTCCGAGCGCGAATCGTAATCCTCAGAGATGGCTTCGGAGAGTAGAATTCCATCGACCAAGGTCAGAAGAACCTCACAGTCAACTTTAACAATATTTTAAACCAATCACTGCATTACAAGCTACATAAATTATTGCTATATTTAGATACATGTTTTAGTGATATCATAAAACAATGTCCATCATAAATACATGCTACAAAAAGAATGCTTCCAATTACTATACCTTGGAAATCACACCTTTTGACCCAAACATTTCACAACAGACTTCAAAAAATATTCTCAACAAGAAAAATCAGTAAATTGAAATTCATAAAAATCACATTTGAGAAACATAAACTTATATATAAGAATAAGTTCAAGTATTCCAGGGAATGGGCCAATTAAACAAAAGAATTTCCAATCAAAATTTATGAACCAATTCTGAGCCATCACAGCCAGTTGAGTTAAAATTCAAAAGAATTAAATCACTAAACACTAAACATGGTCCCACGAATCCAGAAATAAAATCTAACATTCAATGGTAGTAACCAGGATTGAAACATTTTATCGACCAAATCAAAAATAACTGCCTTTGAAGGCGGTCGCAGGAAGTCCTTGAGCAAGTCTACGATGTTTTCGGCAGACGGGGTACTGCCGTCCGTGCCTCCGCCCGACCGACGCGACCGGGAGATGCGGGACCTGAGCCATCGGCCGTGAGGAGATCGGAAATCATTTTCGGTGAAAAGATGAGCCAGTTTGCGACAAAAATAAAACTCGACCCGAGCGGCGCAGACTTTTAAGGCACCTTCGGCAGCACGGACACGATCGACGATGAAATGAAAACTTACTTGATGTCCATAGTGACATATAAATAAACATGTGAGCCAATTAACAACAAAAGAGCCTGATACGGCATGGACCATTTGTGAAGGTTGCCATTCATTCGCTGGAAGCATTTTCTGCGACCTCCCCTCCTTCGAAGGACAGATTGTCGGCTCCGACCTCTGCCGGCGTCCGCACGAGCGGCGGGCCCCCGACGACAAAGGAATTCATCTGGTTTATTTGCCTCAACTGTTGCCTCATCTGCTGTTGGGCTTGTGGAAGAGGCTTGCCGTGGCTTTGGTGCATGTGAGTTTTGAGGGTCTCCCTTCGGGTGTAGGAACAAGAGCAGTCCGGGCAAATGAAAGGTCTCTCTCCGGTGTGCTGTCTCTTGTGACGTTCCATGTTTCCCTTTTGAGAAAAGGTTTTACCGCAGTGAAGGCAAGGCGTTCTTCGATGAGCAACTTTGCAATGATCCTCAAAGGCCGTACCACCGACCACCTGAGAATCGCACCGGTCGCACTTGTACTTTCGAGATCTCGTGGAATGCTGGGAGGCAGAGTCAGAGTTGTCTTCACCTGAACGAGAGAGCATAAGCCTTTCAACGCTCGACTTGTCTTCCTCCTCCTCTTCTGAGTTCTGAATAGAACGACCTCCCTGTGGCGTTCTTTCGCCCGAAAACTCTTTATCCCGGTAGAAAGAACTCTGATTGGCCTCCAAGAGATTACCTTTCATTCTGGAACTATGGCTGAGGTCCAAACCACAATCAATGTCATCCACTTCCATTTTGATGGAACCATCGAGGGATACGCTCTCATTGCTCTTCATCTGCAGGGTGGCCTCGAGGATCGAATACTTGGTCGTCAGTGGCGAGTTTCTTGTCGAGGAAGGCGAAAAGGAGGTAGCTTGAACGATCCCCTTACACTTGGGCAGATGTTTCTTGAGAGCATCTCTTCGCGTGAAGCTGGCATCACAGGCTGAGCATGGAAATGGCTTGCTTCCTGAATGTTTCTGGTACAAGTGCTTGTCCCTGTTTGCACGTTGAGGGAATGTAGAATGGCAAAAGTTGCAAATGTACAGCTTATGGGCAGCATAACAATGATCCTCGAGATGGGTAAAAGACTCAAATCCGTCCTTGCACGTTGGACATTCGAATATAAGCATCCGCTGGCCAAAGTCCTCAGGACTGCTCAAATCCTCACTGGGCTCCCCTCTGTCAGACATGTCTGCATCTGCAAAATCATTGTGATTGCGCTGATTCAGGTCATTATTGTTTTCATTTATCATCAAATCCTCCTTGTACGTATCCTGCGAATTCACGTCGTCCTCAGAATTATTCCATCCAGAAACTGCTTCAGGAGCACCTTCAACATTGTTTTCTTCCACCATACCCTTCCTCGGTTTCACCTGTTTTCTTCTGCTCGTCGAAGATTTCAAGTTAAAGACATTGTTGGACTCTGCATTATCAGGCTTTATGTCATGTATGTTCTGCCTGTGGGTTGCACAATCTATCTCGGACTCGAAACCAATGCTGCAGATATCACAAAAGTGGGTGATGGAAGACGAGTGCACGTCCCGAAAATGTTTTTCCAGTTCTTTGTAAGCGATGAACTTTTCCAAGCACATGCTGCAGCCGAACTGCACTTCGGATGCTTTATTAGGGGTGGAGCTGTTCATGGGGGAGGAGCAATTGCTGTTAAAGTTCTGTCGAGCAATTTCCTTGAAAGACATGGACAGCTTTCCTGTGTATGGTCTGGAATTTTGAACATGCACATCTTTATGGGAGGTGTTGAGATAGTTTTTGGAACCGGCAACTTGTTCCCTCGTCAGGAGAATGATCTTGTTCTTGTTGTTCACTTGGGACACGATGTAAGGTGATTCAAATCTTGAAGAATTAGCCGCATCATTCATCTCTTCATGGAACTTTGCAATAATTTCATCTGTATTACCTCCAGGTAGGGCCACTGTCACACAAATTATGCCATCGATGGTACATTTGTACCCAAAATTTTCGACACAAGCCTGGAGTATCAACTCTCGGAGAGTTGATTGAAATCTTTCTTTCTTCTGAAAATCTAGAACCATCTTTCAGAATCAAGTGTTTTAATGAGCAGTTCTGAATTATAGATCTCTGGGGTCAAAATGACTGCATGAATCACTGCTTTGGAATGACAATTAATCCATTTTTACTAAAAACAATATCTTAACTTCTCTTCTTAGTTTCCTAGCTTTTCCAAAAAATCCTTCAAATACTGAAACTGCAATAGAAAAAATAGTTTACTCTTCTTAAAAACCTAATGCTTATATAAGAATAAGTTTCATTAAATTAATACCATCAAACTGGTGGGTATGTCATAATTAAAAACATCAATATGTTTGCTTACATGTTTGAAGAACAATGAACAAAAATTTCCAAAAAACTCATCAAACTCAGACCCCAAAACCCCAAAAACGTCCAAACATATCCAGCACATGAATGATCAAGTAAAAAGAAATCTGCCCTTCTCTCCTTAAAAAAACAGTCCCAACGCCCATCAAGCCAGTTATAACATAAACAAACCAACTCCAGCGTTGAAACATAGACCAGAAGCAGTTACAGACAAAATACGCCGCTTAATTTTACTCCGAATTAATAGCAAGTAAAATAAAGCAAAAGTGTGGTAAATATGCTAACGATTATGGAACCGTACGTTATGGAAGCCGTTGGTTGGCGTGCTACAAAAGTAATCATCGACGATGGCTTAATTTTCCAAGCGATATCTAAAACTCTCACAGATGTAATATAAACTTTGATCGCTAAAGCCAGCTCTACCAGAAACTTTGAAATCCTAGCCTACGCCCTACGACTCGTAACAGGATATGTCATGGCAGACTGCCTCTAGGCTTTCCATCTCTCCACGTCACTTCAGGCTTTAATACCGCGATGTTGGAAATGTTTGAAAATTGTTCGACAAATAAAATATGTTACGGGTTATGAAAAATCAATTCCAGTCTTAAATTAAATTCGAGCAGTTCAACGAACTCCGTCCTAGGCGGAACTTTAGTCCTGAAAACTCGGAAATCGAGCTCACCTTGCTTGGATATTGTCGCAGGCCAACGCACGGAAAACTCCTCTCAGCGATCAAAAGCGATAGGTACGGAATGCTGAGAGAATTTGAAAGAAAAATAAATCTTATTTTCAATTTTGTTATCAATATTCCAAAAAATTATGAATATTGAAATTTTCCGGTTGAGATTTATTGTTTCAGCATGAATTTTACAAAATTTTTACAATGTGTTGAAAGCACTTTTACAAAATTAAAAAAGCATCGACTAAATTTCTTTTGTCCTATTTTGAGTAATTAATAGTAGATTATTAAAACTGAAATAGCCCAGTCAATTTGCATGGAGCCAATTTCAATCGGGAACTACTTTTTAGAGATTCATGCCTGGAATAGCACCTTTATTAAAAAAATTATTAAATTTGTACTTTAATAACATAACTTTGATTTTTTTTAATCTACATTTCGCCAACTGTAAAAATGCATTTAATGAAAATAGTCATGGTGAAGCGATCTTCTGTGGCGTTTCCTTCAGAATGCTTGGACATGTTTTTAAAAAGCTCAGTTTATAAAAGCGGTTTGTAAAAGTGACTGAAATTTGACGAATTTGGAGACTTCTGGAATGGGGAATAATTTGTTTATGAAAATAATTGACGAGTCGATTAAGTTAAGATAGATAATTTATGAAAAGAATATAAAATTTGAATCAACGGATTAATGGTTAGAGCTGACAATTTAATGATTAAATTATCAAGTCTATAGCATAAGCAGATCATGACTGAGCCACGAAATTATAGCGCATAGACAAGGCAGCCTAAAGCGCTGAGACGTCGAAGCATTGATAATGTTTAGGATCAATTAGGGTTATCGATACTTTAAATCGAAAATCGTTAAATAACTGTCGATATGTCGATATTCGATATATTTTTTCTAATATCGATATTGAAATTAGGTTTTAAAATTTATTGTGGAGTTTATTTAAAAATATATAACGAAATATTTTATCCGTGTTACGGTACGTAATGAATGAAGCTGTGAGATAAGATTGAGTTGTAATATACTTGTCTATGCGCAATAATTTCGTGATCATTAACAGTTGTAAACAGAAAACTTTCAGAATTTCAAAAGTTGAGGTTGTTTCTTTTCATAACATCCTGAAAAGTTTCGTTCTACCTATGTGCGTGAACAGCTTTTTTTCCTTTATAAAATCGACAAAAACCTCTCAGAGAACAAGGCTGACCGATCAACACTTGTCATCTCTGATCAAAGGAACATTTCAGCCAGACATACCAAAAATTGCCAGCAAAAAGAGGTGTCAGGGCGAAGGACAAAACACTAAAAATGATTGAGTTCAAACAAAAGTTCGATTTTCAACCTGCTGTAATTCGTGTAATTACTTAAGTGCTTGTTGACTTTCAACATAACGAAGTCCTCAAACAGTTTATCACTCATTCTGGTACGCCAATAGAGATGGCATGGTCATTACCATGGGTGTCCGCAGAAGTTTTTTATCGGAAACTTTAAATCAACAAATTTTTGAAAATTTAATTATTAATTTTATGTTGTGAAATTAAAAAGTTCTAATGATTTCAATTAACAGGGTTTATATTTGCGCGCAGATTAGTTAGTCTAAGAATTTACTTTCTTTGCATTTTTATTTTATATTTTTTTTCGGTTGTCGTCTGCTTTCGTTTACCTACGAAGAAACATTCGTCTTATACTAAAATTTAGTATATTTTATATTTCATTTAAAAATAAATTATACACTTTTTAATATATTTACCATGGCAAGCAATTTAAGTGGAGCAGCAAAGAGAAGGAAGCTTGCATCTGCAATAAACGTCCGATTTATAGTAGAAACTGGTTCTTGTTACTCCACTTCTCTACGATCTCCATTGGTTACGAATTGACTATAGATACCCACTCTGGTCATCAAGTGCCCTTGAAGTCAAGCGCCGTCATACCAGTCGTTCAATCGCGACGCATATATCCCGAAAAGGCGAGTGCTCGGGCCAGCAGCCATAGGCTCCCTCGTCCTACGTGCGACGCCGGGCGGCAGGTCTACATAAGGTCGCTGGTCTCAAGATCCGGAACAGACTTCCCCTCCCCCCATCCTGTTACCAACACCAATCCAGCCGATAACAAGAGTCGGGAGGGTCCTTGCTACCCCCCACAAATAGGTCCATGATTCCAACCTAAACTACAAATCCTGTAGTTTAAAACTGCTGTTCCAAGTAAACAAACAGGGATAAAACATAATCAGGCCTTCCAATTTCATTATGCACAACACATCCAAAATTGGAATTTAGAATTTTGAACTCCATTCTAATGCAACTGACTAAATTGTTCACCTCCTGAAAACTCAGTTACATTGGTTTTTAATTCCTCAAAACTTTTTCAACCAAATTTCAAAGCATTTGCACCACTTTCTGGTTTTCGAGCTGTTCAAGGCGACATCAGTGGAGACAAAAACAAGGGCTCTATTTGAACTGCAGCTTAATGATATGTTCGATTGTTTACAAGAGACGGTGGTAGCGCAACTGCAGGCAGAGGCACATTCATGAACAGAACTTCAGCAAACTATTATCAAATGCAAACCGAACCATTAGAACCAGCCAAAGCAATGCAACTAAAACATGAAATGAATGTCCACATGCAACATCATAGAGATAAAGATTTATCAACCTGGTATCATCAAATTAAATATGTTCAAACCAAAGAGTTAGGCACAGAAAATCTGTAAGAATGAACATTGTCTTAAATAACAAGAGTATCACACAAATCATAATCATACAATTATTTGGAATGTTTTAGCCACTTCCTCTACAATTGATCAATGCCTTCTGTTTATCAAAATATTCTCAAATAATTGTCACTAAAATCAATGATATTAAACCACTGAGCAGGATGCAAGACTCTCAAGCAGCAGTTGATGAGAAAAAAATATTGAGACCATGTACTTGAAGAAGGAACTGTTGAAAGAAAATAAATGAACTTGTTGGTTGGTGTGGAGTAACTTCTTTGCAATGAACAATAAGTCCATGGTCAGTTGCAAGCCCAATAAATGGATTAAAAGCTGTTACTGTCCATTGCTATTATTATTAGTGTTATTAGTATTATTATTAATTATTGTTATTATTAATTGTTAATTATTATTAACATTTTGGGTAATAGCTTAAGCTTAATTTTCGTGAAATAATGAGATTTTCTGAGAAATGAAATGCGTCTGCAGCTTGTAACGAACAAATATTATTCACCAAAGATGAGTGCCATATAACAAATAATGCTTCATCATTTTTGATGACATAATGATAAATTCACAGAAACATTTTCAATCCTTATGACGTTGACACGAGTTGCACACAACAATTAGAACATACAAATATAAGATCTCCCCAGAGAGCAAACAACCACATCATCCTGACAAGACGATACAGGCGATACATCGACTCTCAGAAGGTATGGCCACTGGAGCAAACAGGTACTTAGTCCTAGTTGCTGTGGCAGCAGTTCTTCACACAGTCTGCGTTGGAACATTGCTATGAATAAATTAAGTAAATGAAGTAATTGGTAATCAAGAGCTTGTTAAGCGTGATGCCTGAGAGGCCGTATTTAACGCATTTAACAAGCATAATCTAAACAACCATGAAATCACACAAATTGATCACAAATAAACTCATGGAAGGGAATTCCTGTTGTTGCAAACATTTCAATTGTTATCATCACCTGAGATTTCCAATTTTGAAAGCTGGTTGCATATTCTTCGTAGCTTCTACACCAATTATTGAATTCTCTTCTCCACGTGGCTTCAAAACCTCCTTCGATCGTGCAATATTCTGAGATGCGTTTAGTAAAATTTAGTAAATATTCTAATAGAAATCCAATAGAATCTAGTCAATATTCTGAGAAGCATTTAATTAGAATAAATATTTAATATCTCAAAACAATTTGTTCCAACAAAATGCTCATACTTGCAACGGTGACCATGGTGGTGGCAATAACTTCTAGACTCATTGCATCCCTGCATTCGTAGGTGCCCGAGAAATTGTGCGTTGAATTGAGAAAGTACAGCCTGAAATCTCTCCCACCAACCACCCTCATGTTCTTCTCAACTGCATATTCTTCTTCCTCTTCATCGTCGTCACCGTCCGATGTCGGAAATAGCGGTCGATGGTTGTAGTACCAAACGGGATGAGATCCGTCGTCGGGAGAGCAGATGGAGTCGCAGGTGACGACGACGTTTGTACCCGAGATGGCAAAAATCTCTTCTTGTTTTTCATCTGAGACTTAATAGTTTTACGCGGGCTACTTAAAATATCGGCTAACGAATATTTAATACTTTGTTTAAATAGCTCATATTACTGGTATTCACAGTTAATTCAAGAATTCGTAACATGAGATTATTAAAAAAAGAGATGTTACCGCAGCTTGTAGCAAGGCAGAATTTCAGCGGCGAATCGACCTCAGGATTGCTTAAGTATGCCCTTAAAAATGAAAGATTATTGCATTTTATCATCCAATCATATTAATGCAGTTGCATTGCAATTGTAATGACTGTAAGTCAGCAGTTAATAGAATCCAATGCAGTAAATGTTCAAAAGCCCACAAACAGATCCATGTACTGACCCAACATTTATGCTTTGAACCTCTGCCAGAGAGGCACATTTTCTCTCGACCACGAGCCATGCACACTGAGGATCGACTGCACACGTCGTGCACTTCACGTGCCCCGAACACATTTCAGAGTTCAACTGAACCACCGATTTCTCCATGACGACGAATATGAAGAATTTCTGAATAAATTAATTTAAAATATTGTTCTAACAATTGTAGTCATAGTATCCATCATATAACAGTCTCTTCAATCTGTATCCAAATAGCAGGCTAGTGTTAGTTCAATTAGTAGTTTTAGTGATATATTATTTAAAAATATGCTCCACAATTAATTTTTATGACTTTTATTTTCGTGAAATTAGACATTAAAATATGATGAACATCAGCTCACCCCACTTATATTAACCATCCTAAGATCATGGAGCTCAGAAATTTGATTCTTATGTTTGAATAACTTGATCTTTGCAATTCTTCTAATGGTAGGGATGCCTTGCTTGTGCCACACAAATATTTTCGTTAGGAATCCTTTTTCATTTGCTAAAATTAGTTTTGTAATTTTAAACATCTAAAATACATTTTAATACATTGATGGTTTTAATGTCGTGCTCTTGGAAGTAAAATATTATAAATGTGTTCAACATATTTTCGTAAGATAAAATGGGGATTCACGTGAATACATCCAGTATATGAAATTCTGAGCTTCCAAAGGTTGAACGAGGAACTTGGTGAAGAAGATGTTGGTGGTTGTGTCCGCACCGATGTCAAGTGGTGTACTCGCCAGGTCATAGTTCAAGTTGTACATCAACTGCCCAACCAGCATCTTTTCTCCATATTTGCACTGATAATCCACAAAACACAATCATCCATTCATGTAAAATAATGTCATTATATATCGTTATATTTTCATCATATAATCACTATCTCATAAATTATTATTATTATTATTATTATGAATATTATTTATTTATGATTTTATTAGTCATATCAGTATATTACAAAGGTAGTAAATAAGATATACAGTTAATATATCACTGATGGAGTTTTGTGTCCTTTCTTAGTTACTGCATATTCTCGAATCTAATTGGTTCAGATATCAAATCAAAATTGTTCCAATACATTGTTAAAAATCTAGTAACAAACTAAATTATATAATGGCGATGGTGAACACATGCAAATGAAAAATAATGCAAATTTACCAAAATGAAAAAAACAAAATATTTATTTTCAGAACAACGTGGTTTTAGATTGTAAAGATCATGCTGCTTTATTCAGCCTAAAAAAACTCTTTCAAGCAGGGAACTTGAAACTGTAGGTTGACTTTTTTCTATTGCAAACTTCTAAATTCTGTCCAGTATTGCAGATTATCTTCAAACTTCATCTTGAAAGAATCTTCTGAAAGTTAATGTTTTTCAACTCCTACTCTTCCTTCCCAGAATCAACATAGCTGAGTTTGTGTTTTCATAGCTTTTCAAAGGAGACAGGACATGGGCAAGCAATGGGAGTCAAGGCAGTTTCACTACCCAATACGTCGTTCAAATCCTACTTGCATCATATCCCCGAATTTCGACATTTTTAATGCTTCTGTATTTCTGTCGTATTCGAGCTACCTTGGCAAAAATGTTCACAAATCCTGGATAATATTTTGTTAAAGCATCCATAAGACTAGCTCTTTCAAAAGACGATAAAATTCTTTTAATTAACAACAGGAATGGTTTTTAATCATTTTCACGACTTCTTGATCCAGTGAACGCTGATGCATTTGGTGCATTTGGAAACCAAAACACTTTAAACTGATGAAAATCAGTTTCAGCACTAAATTGATCACCCATGTGATGATGTGGATGCACTTTCCAACCAATAAAGTTTTTAAAGAAAAAACACGTAAAAACTCACAGAAGGTGGTCTGGGTTGATTAGGTAAATTGCTTGTTACTGCAGCCCAGCAACCGGACGAGTTCAGACCTGAAGTAATTACTTTGCATTGACAAGGTAGTTCAAATTGTTGAATTATTAATTATATTTTTCAAAAAACAATGACCAATTAAGAGTCATATCTTGATGTAATTCATTTAGCACTTCTTCGCAAGTGCACTTGTGGCAATGCAAGCTGGGCTTAGAACACAATACATTACAACCGTCACCATTACTGTCGCATGCAGGAAAGCAACCCTCCGAGCTAACTTGCAAGCTAATCTTGGAATTGTATAGAAAGACAAACTAATTACAATCAAATAAGCACAACAACAACAAAAATAAAAATAAGACATTGGAGTTGATAATAATAAACCTAATGACAATGACGAGCATCCTCGTAGTGCGCGATAATTCGATCACCTAATAGAGTGGATTCGGTGACAATCTCATCCACCGATCTTCTATCGACCAAACAAACTGCAGATGCATCTCTCCTGAATAAATGCATTTCATTTAGACTTTTCAATTATCTTCAATTAAATTCCTAAAAAATCATAAAACACAAGCAATTCAAATGAACTTTGTTCTAATAAAATTAAGGAGCAAAGGTCGTAGTTGATTGTTTTATTGGTAAATATTGATTTGGAATAAAGAATTCATCATTCAAGCACATGAAAGGAGGTCATCGGTTTGTTTTGTAAATGAAAACATACTGTAACGTTGAAGACAGCAAATGGAATTTATCTGCAACCTCGTCATAGAAGACATCAGCTGTAAATGGACATTTAATAACGTAAGTAATAACTTAAGTAATAACGCAACCCTTTCAATGATGAAGTGGTTATTGCATCAATCTTAAATCTTAATGTAGAAACCTGTTATTGTTGTCAGGGAAATGCTCGAAAATCAAAGTCTTTGCAAAGTTACATGAGGTATGTTCTTGTGGTTAACGAGTTTTATTTTCAAGTGATTACTGTGTTTATTTTATTCTGTGTTTATTTTATCTCTCACTTGCTTTGCGACCAATCATTGTCTCCAACATCATAAACTTCGTAAACTTGAACTCACAAGTTAGAAGGACGATAAAACAATAACAAAACATTTTCAGCACGATAGATTTTATTATTTAAGATCTTAAATAATGAATATCTTAAACATATTTTAAATTAACCAACCTTCAAGTAAAATAATTCAATACATTTCAGTTGCATTAAAGTGCAAATAAAATTACAATTGAATTGAAAGCACAAGTTTTCCTTTCACTGACTGACTAAATGGTAGAAAACTTCATCCGGCCTCACAGTGCTCTTGCAGAAGACCCTCACTTTGACATAAGTTGTAAGACGTCTGTTGTTGATCAGGTTGCCAGGTTCGGTCTAAAAATTAATCAAGTCATTATGATTCAATCACACGTGTTGCATCAAAACACAGCTGAGCTCATGATGATGATGATGATGATGTTAATAAACTATTAGAAGTCATCCAGGGCTTATTCACTCATTCAACTTGACATTCCACTTATCCATAAACTCCTTAAGTCTATTAAATGTCTCATGATGCTCACTACACTGCTCGCTTAACTTGATCGCTTAGTTTGAGATGATGCTGAACATATCGACCACGACGATGATTGCGGCTATGATTCATTTGGAAAATGCAATGTGCTTTTTATCCTTATGTTGTTTTGCCTCAACTTTTAGCATGATGCACTACATAAATGGGACGCCTCGTTATTGCGAAGAACAACAAAGGAAACTGATCTCTCACTTTACAAATCCTGCCGATCCTGGTGTAAAAGATCTTTTCGGCTCCGAAGAACAGTTCTTCCCGAGGCACCTCGTTCAGGAAAACATAAACAAATTCATCTACGTCCACCGAGGCCACGTACCTGACCTCTGAATGAGACGACAAGTCGACATTATCACAAATTAACGTTTGGTAAATTAATCTGTGGCTTATTTATTTATAAATGAGTGATTTGTTAAATGAAATCATAAATAGGATTCCATCTTTCTCGTGGACTTGTGAACATTAAAATTAACAACAAAACACGACGTTGACGTGCAACGATTCGTCGATGCATCAGACTTTCTGCGACCGACGTCCGTGCGTAATAAGAATTAATTTATCAGAAATGTCCATGCAGCTGTCCAATTTTTTATCTGATGAAGTCAAAACTAGGCATGGGCACAAAAAGTTTGATAATTGGACAGGAAGATTGCTGAGAATTTCAATTTGATGTTATTATAAATTTATCATTTGTTATTGTTTCGTGGCTGTTGTTTTCGTGTGCTAAATCTCATCAAATGTTTGTAATTCTATTCTCTTTACATTTGTCAGCCTCAACATCTAAAATCGATGACGAATCTGTGCATCACATTAGAAATAATATATGAAAGGTGTGCAGGTTGGCCGAATGGGTTACGTTCCTGCTTGCGGCGGTAATGGCAACAGTCGTAATGTGTCGTGTTCGAAACCCAGCCTGCACTGCCGCAAGCGCCCTTGGGAAGGAGCGCTATATAAATGGTTAACAAGAAGCCTCTGACGCTATGCATATGGCGCTATATAAATGAAGTACATGCAAAGCACATCTCACCTGTTTCGTGGGCTATCGAGAGGATTTCATTCAAGATTTCCATTCCGCTACCAACAACGTATTTGCCGAAGTGCCATTCATAATTTTCCTTGATCGGTGAACCACTGAATATGGAATGAGAACTCTCTACAAAAAACAAAGTTATTTTTAATTTAATTAATGTATGGTTTAATTGTTAATTATTTACTTTCATTCATTCATTCATTATTTAATAAATCATCCATGAAACGACTTGTCAAGTTTAAAATTGCATTTTCCCACGTTTGCTTCAATGCATTTCAAATACTTAATGGTGATGATAATTACAATATTGTTATAACCCTGAAAATGCCATTAATTAATTTTTGTAGTTATGTTTATGTTTAATTAGTTTTCGTTATATTCACTATCTTTTAGTTCCATCATAAAAGATCACACAGAAGCAGAAAAGATCTCAGAGAATCTCGAAGCCCACATTGAAGAACATTCCTATTCAGCAAATAATCACGCAACTGATCGTTACGCAATAACTGGCAGCAGGATTATTGCTTAAGCGTGGTATTTACAGTTAATACCACTCAGTTGATAACTGAATATTTGCTGAATAATCCCAACAACAAACTCGGCATAAATTAAGCCCCGTCGTTTATTACAATATTATAATTATATACAATAAATATGTAATAATTATGATTAAACTGATAAATTGCATGAAGCTGTTTAATGGCATGGAGAGCAAGCAGAAGACCTCTCAATGTTGTTCAAATATTAATTTAGTGTTGTTCAAAATATTTTCTTTTTCAGTTCAGCATTAACTGGTTCTGCCTGATGTTTTCTTTGTTGATTTTTTGTTACCAGGGTCAGTCTGACATCACTCCCTTAGTCCTGGCCTTTAACTTGTACCTCTTGCAAAATGTCACCCTGCTTTTTTGTGTAATTGAAAAAGGAACTTCAGCATAATTTGAGTGAAGTGAATAAAGTTTCCATCAAAATTCTGTCTTTCACGTCAAACTAATGAATAAGATATGTATTTACGGTCTTAGTGACGACACGAGAGGTTGGCTTAAGGACTTTCTCAATTTGAGGTCACGAAGAGTCGACATTAATGGCTTTATCTCGGACGAAGTTGCCGTCACCAGTGGAGTTCCTCGGGGCAGTGTTTTATGCCCGACCTTATTTTTACTGTATATAAATGACCTTCCCAACACATTAACAAATTCAGACCCAATTTGTAATCTCTTTGCAGATGATGTTAAGCTTTACAACAAGTCCCCATCACAGTTGCAATATTCTCTTGACAGGATAGTGGAATGGAGTGAGAAGTGGCAGTTACAACTTGCTCCTGACAAATGTCAAATTCTCTTGCTGACTGGCTGTGGAAAAATTTTCAACCCATGTGAATATCAGATCAATAGCCATAAGCTGATGAGAGTTGACAATTCTTAATCTGGGTGTACTCATCGATTCCTCTCTCCGTTTTGACAAGCACATTGACAATATCATCAAAAAAGCAGCAAAAATATCTAAACTGATTCTCTCAGCCTTTGCTTCAAGAAACCAAGATATTCTCAAAAATTCATTTTGCACATATGTCCGACCAATACTTGAATACAGCTTGCCTGCATGGAATCCTCACAGGAAGGTACTCATCAACAGGATAGAAACAATCCAGGATAGGTTCACTAAGGCCACTGTCTTCTTATCCATATCTGCAAAGGCTCAAACTACTTACCTACCTTTGTAAAACGTCGACTATTGGTTGACCTCAAACTCTGTTTCAAGTTGAAAGATGGTTTTATTCATAGCACATTATCCAGCTTTCTCGTCGACTCGAACTATTCTAGAACTCGAGGTCACAGTCACAAACTTAAAACTAGCAAATTCCGATGTCTGCAATCTTGTGGTAAAACCTTGGAACTCCCTGCCTGCCGACATTGTGAACTCCTCGACTGCAACCCGCTTTAACTCGTGAACTTAATTTGAATACATTTCTCAGATATAAAGAACTTTATTACAAATTTCTTTTTTTGGGACAAATTTATTTTTAAGTTTTGGGGCTCTTTTACATTATTCTATTAATCGCTGTCGGTCATGTTAGTGGTTGTCAGCCCTTTGATCTTGTTTTGAAATGAAAATAAAATAAATAAATAAAATAAAAACCAAGAAGAAAGCAAACAGTTGTTCAGCCTGTTTAAGAAGAAAGCGGATACCCTGATGTTGTTCAAGTTCAAGGGTCAATGATGGATGCAACCTTCCTTTGGACAGGGATGGATGGAAGAAGTTGCTTGCAGAAAAATTAATAAAAGAAGAAAGTGGCAAGCTGATGGTCAGGATCAGAGGACAACCTGGGTCTTCCATGCTCTTGCTTACAGAAGAACATGAATGATGAATTCAGTTAACTGAAATTACCTGAACTGAAATAACTCTTTTTCTTTAAATGATAGGTTTAATCGAATATAAACGACGTTTCACTTGTTTGGTTATGTTTTATGTCACATTCCCTCGGATATGACGAGCCTTGACGGGGGACTTTAAATATTTTGCTGATGCTCTTTGTTCAGAATGATGACTTCTCTTTTGTTGTTTATGTCGAGAAAATTGAATACAAAATAGCAATAATAATAACTTTCTGCATGCATATTGATGAATGCATACAAACACCAATCAAACAATGTATGCAAACATCAATCAAACAATGTATGCAAACATCAATCAAACAATGTATGCAAACACCAATCAAACAATGTATGCAAACATCAATCAAACAACGTATGCAAACATCAATCAAACAATGTATGCAAACATACCGACATAGGTGGAGGTGAAATTTGAAAATGGAATTCCTGAACATTTTCCTGTGGCATCTTTTGCTGCAGACATGTTAATAACTTCCATACTTGAAGGCTGGAATGATGGTGATAATGATGACGACGATGGTGATATTGACGACGATGATAATAATGAGTGCATTATGTATCAGAATTCAATATGAAGGTACTTTTTAATCGTTCTACCATTCATATAGCGCCCCTACCCGAGGGCGCTCCCTGGTGGTGCAGGCTGGGTTGCGAACACGACACATTGTGACTGTTGCCATTACAACCCATTCGGCCAACCTGTACGCCAAATTATCTGCAATCAACGACTAATTCTTAGCTTTAAACAATACATTCTGTGGTAGAATTATTACCATCAAAACGCATTTTGACAAGATTCCAATAATAGCAGAATATAGCTCTGGGCAAAAGAGGCAGATTGAATGGGAGCGAAAAATGAATTAAGAGAACACAATCTATATTAAAATTATTTTATCGATTTTAATTAAATTAAAAACAGCAAAACGGTAACATTTATTTCATTCTACTTACGTCGATGACAAATTCTTGCGGACTTCCGAACCCTGACGTGCAAACCCAAAGAGTTTCTCCTGCTGATCTCCAGTACACCATCTGGACGACATTTCGGCACATTCCCTCCGATCTCTGTTGAGAGATCAATGACGACGATTACGATGATGGTAGTTGCAATAATGATAGATGCTCCAGTTAACGGCATTGCATAATAAAACATCTTAAATCAGCATTATTTCCTATCACTTCTAGGGCCCACCCACAAATTATTTTAAAATTTGTCGCAATAATTCCATTTCACGTTTCCGAAAATATTACCATCGAAGTCCTATTCGAAACCAGTAGCTGAGAGATTATCAAATTCTCAGAAATGTTTTGCGAGCGGAATAAATGAGAATAAAAAAATAGAAGGCAAGTCACGTTTCTCTTTCAATCAACTGTTCAAAGACTGAAGCAATTTGGTCTTCGTCTTAATAAAGTTAATTGGAATGAAAACCCACAAATCATCAGAGAAAGAAATTCGTGCACACGAGGTAAACTTCATGCACCTCTTGCAATGATTCAGGCCAAAAAACATGTACCAAAGTAGGCTCTGACTATGGACTACAACTCCAACAATTTTCTGCAGATTGAGGAAGGAGCACGACAAGGAGAAATGCTGAGAATCAGAGGAAGTCCATGTAGAGTAGAGTGTTCCCATCCAATTTAGATAAATCTTTAATTATTTTTTTCCACCAACCCGTCATTCACATTCGTGATGGCTCATAAAGAGACTCTGTAGCCAAAATATTGTAAGATACATTAATATTTAACACATGCTCAACTCAATTGACTGTTCAAAAAAGAAATTTTGTATTTTTGTTTTACCAATTATATCCCACAAAATATTTTTTTGCAACTTGTGATAAAAATTGTTTGAACTCTTTGGTCATGTGACCTGCACAAGCAGACATTTTGAGTGCCGACATTTTTTGTCGAAAGCAGTTGGATGATCTTAATGGTCTAAAAACGAGGGAAAATCATCGACTTCATATTCTGGTTTCAGGACAGGATGTGGCAAAATTGCTGTCCGTCCTGTAGCTTCACGATATCCTGAAATTCCCTAACATGGAGTTGTGTAGCCACTTCAAAGGCTTCTTATTGATTAAGACTCATTTCTTAATTTTTGGGTGTCACACCTCACCAGGAAATGAGGCTTTGGTACCCTGGCACTATTCACAGGGCAAGGATGGCACCTAATTCCATAAAGGTGTGGCTCTTTCGCAAGCATGGTTTGAAATGCACAAGCCACTACATCAAGGCGTAAACTCTCGAAAATGTCATGGTCATTCTCACAGTCAACAAATCTGGCATCACCTGCAGGAAATGAGTTTGTTCGTCTCGAGAATGTATCCGATAAACTGGTTTGCGGATTCGGCTGCGCACTGTGCATCAAGACAAGACCTTGCACTGCACCCGAGCACCACCTTTGGTACATCTATGAAACTCTTATTGTCTTTGCCTTCTTTGATGATGCTGTTACTATAGAGGGCAAGCGCTTAATGGTAGTCGCACTCCAAGAAGTTGAAGGCATAGATGAGCCTCTGAAACGAATCAAGCCTGCTTCAAGGAGCAAAGAAAAAAATTTTAAGCACCAACTAAGTGCTCGGCAGTCAAGCTGCAGTCAACGTTCCATGACAAACCTAATTTTTGACGTTGAATAGAGCACGTCCTAAATATTAATATTTTTAACTATAATTTTTATTTTCGTTTTTTATAAGCGGCATCACGTAATAAAGGGTTGGAGAACATTGTTCTCAAACTTTCATTTGTTAGAAACACCCTAATATAGAGTCTCTAGGCAATAATTACACGCATGAAAACCATTTTCTATGTCACTCCCGCTCGTTTCGCCGATAGAAGTCCTGAAGGCCATTCGTGCATTGCCCAACAAAACATCTCCTTTTGATCCCTCCCCACTTCCCTACTGAAAAAATACTCCCATATCCTCTCCCATCCTCTCCAAACTCGTTAACCTTTCTTTCAGCACTGGTATTTTTCCCTCCATTTTCAAGAGCGTTCAAGTCCTCCCCCTACTAAAAAAACCAAGCCTCGACCCTAGCTCCCCTGCCAATTACAGACCTATCTCCAATCTTTCTACCTATGTTCTTTCTATCAATGTTTCTTTCTATGTTCTACCATGTCGAAACTGCTAGAGAGACTCATTCCTTCCAGGATTCGTCCTCATATTACTAGCTCCCCCAACTTCTCTCCCTTGCAATCTGCCTATAGACCTATTTCTCCATAGAAACCGCGCTCTCTCTCTCACACATCTTCAATAATCTTTCCAACGTATGTGGAAATCGTAACTGCGCCGTCATGGTCGGCCTTCGACACTATTAACCACCAAACACTGTTGGAAAGACTTCACTTTTTCTGATTTTGATATTACGGCCTTGCCCTCTCTTGGCTTCATTCCTAACTTTCCATCAGATCTCAATACGTTAAGCTTGGCGCTTCCCCCTCTGCTGCACTTCTTGCCGGGGTTCCCCAGAGCTCTGTCCTAGAACCCCCAGCTCTTTACGACCTATATACCTCACCCCCGTGTCCGACATCGTTAAGAACTTCGACGTGTCTTTTCAACAATACGCGGATGACACGAGCCTTTATTCTGTCCTCTTCAACCACAGTGTCTCCGAACAACTTGACAATCTGCGCAAGTGCACAGATGCCATTAATGACTGGCATCTCGTCAATTTTCTTCAACTCAACCCGTAGAAATCCGAAATAGTGTTTATTGGCACGCACACACCTCAAGGATCTAACCCCCCCCCCCATCTTCAACAATCATCGAGTCTAAAACTCGTCGGCGTCACCTTTGACTCCCACCTCACCTTTAAACAGCATGCCTCTGTAATAACATCCTGTAACCTCATCTCATCTGGGCTATCAGACGTATCCGTCTGTTCCTCTCTGTCGACACAACTTCTGCTCTTGCACGCAGTCTGGTTCTCTCTCGTCTACACTATTGCAACTCCCTTCTCTAAGGTGATTTTGCCTCACTTATCCACTCCCTTGAGAGCATCCAAAATAATCTAGCCAAATTAGTTCTCCTCGATCCCAGCCTTACCAGCTCTGAATGACTGATTCAACTGCACTGGTTGCCTATAAACCTTCGCATCATCTTTAAAATCTCATTAATCACCTATGGTTCGCCAGCTACATCCAACCCAACCTATCTCAACTATCTCATTCACCGACCAAATCCCTGACCACCTCGTTCATCCTCCTCTACATTCATCTACATCAACCAGTCCGCACACATCATCCATCGTCAATCGAGGCTATCTTCACCTATGCCTGGCCTACAGTTTGAATAACCACCCCACATCATTCAGTCTCAACCTACAAACCCCTACACTTGAACTCTTCAAGCGTCAGTTGAAGACCCATCTGTTCAAGATGGCATTAAACCAAGAACCAAGGCGCCTCTGACGCTAGGCTTATGGCGTCATGTAAATGAATTATCATTATTATTACTATTATTATTATTATTATTATTATTATTATATTTATATTATTATATTATTATCATCATCATTATTGTTACTGTTATTACTATTATTATTATTACTACTAACATTACATTAATAGCATTAAAACTTCATTGCTGAAAGATCTGTCAAATAACTTTTATTATTGCGTGTTCTTGTGAAACGGAACTTGCCCTGCTTGTCGCTCTAATCATCATGAAACCAGTGCATCAAATACAATGGCCCCATGCATTCTTCGATTCGATGAGGACGATGATGATGAATGTGACGATGATTATGATTATGATTATGATGATGGTTTAAAGAGATGCGATGAGATGACATACTTTTTTGGTTTGTGTTTCACAAGCGGAAAGCAAGTCAGCGTCGTTGAAAGCTGAATAACTTGTTATATTCACTCTCTTCAACTGCAGAGGAAAAGGAATAATTATTATTTATTACAATCTACCTATAATTATCATCAACATTATTATTCATAATATTTTATCTATTGTTGTTGTTGTTGTTGTTGTTGCTGAAGGTATTACATGATGACGTGGTGGTTTCAGTTTGATAAGTTTAATACTCTCATTCAATTTAATACTGTCGTGTCGAACGCAAATGAAATTAACCGCGGTAAAAAGAATGAACATTAGAAAATTGAAATGACATTATATAATATTACGTAATACACATTAACATTATGTTTGATCTAAACATATAAACAGCATATTAACATTACGCCACGTTAGCGTATCAACATTAAAACACATTATTATTACATCGTCATCACATTACATCATTACATTACAATGCAACACGTTATTACATTACATTATAATGTAACACAGTATTACATCATTATAGGACCTCATCGCAAGTTAACTCCTCTGACATGAAGGCATTTGCGGCGACGTGAGGTTCAATGACGTCATCGATTTCATAATGGACGTCACCTGTCTAGTGCTTATATTTGGTTATATAGCTTGCAAATGAACCAAATGACCTCACCAACATTAACATGACATTAATTTAGTTCACCTGGCTACGAGTAAACGATGGACTGAGAAGAGATGTTT
The DNA here is from genome assembly GCA_011800805.1 of Hirudo medicinalis. Taxonomy (NCBI): domain Eukaryota; kingdom Metazoa; phylum Annelida; class Clitellata; order Hirudinida; family Hirudinidae; genus Hirudo; species Hirudo medicinalis. The sequence continues at coordinate 218,124 of MPNW01000177.1, read as the reverse complement.
ACAAAAGGCAACAATTGATCGATGTAATCTCGTAAGATTCATTTAATAAAGTCGGAGAAGCACATACATGAATGAATGACAATCGAATGAATTATATGAATGAATGACAATCGAATGAATTATATGAATGAATGACAATCGAATGAATTATATAAATGAATGACAATCGAATGAATTATATGAATGAATGACAATCGAATGAATTATATAAATGAATGACAATCGAATGAGACACTCAAGCAAACAACAGAGACACGTGTTTAAAGAATCCTGCTTGAGACAATCAATTCCAAGCGTAGCTGAAACTGGCACATTTTGAATGTGATCGATGATCGTAGTTGATCATAAATATATCCTCGTAATTGAAGCAATTATCTCACAAATCAGTGCGCCAAAGATAAGGACAACGCCACTAGACCACTCCATTTCTTCGTCATGCGTGGCTAAAACGGATGACTGACGCGATAGAAAGTTTCTTACACGTGGAGGTAAAAAAAAAACACACCTTGCATACCCTGATTGACTTGCGTGTCTACGAGCTTTTTTTCTGACTCATCTTCGATAGATTGAATGCATGCGAGATACTTAATGAATTAAACGTATTAAAATATCTAAAAGCGGAAAACATGGAAGAATTACTATTAATTGTCTCGTATTTGTGAATGAAACTGCAATCACTTTGAGTTGCGCAAGAATGGAGGTGCCTGACTTTTGTCTACTTTTAACTGCTCCTGCAGCTGTGAAATAATACTAGTTAACCAGTGCTTACTAAATTCATCTGATGATATTGAGAACGATAACAATAACAATAACAAAAACAATAATAATAACAATAATAACAATAATAACAACAACAATAATAATAATAATAATAACAATAACAATAATAATATTCGCCATCAGCAGCAGCTTCATCGCCGCCATCATCATCATGATTTTGTCACAGAATTTGTGTAGCTGTCCCATCTTTATAGATACCAGATAAAAATATAATCTCATTGGCTGATGGACCGATGACGTCATTATTATGAGGCATAATTAGAAATGTCTCGTGAGTGATGACCCAATTATGATTCTCATGCTCCTTTTTGAGTCCATTGATTGATTGATTGGCTTCGTTAATATTTTTATCATCTTCCTTTTAATGTTACAATAATATAATAAAATGTAATGTGATGTAACATGATATAATGTGATGTAATATGATGTAATATGATGTAATATGATGTAATATGATATAATATGATGTAATATGATATAATCACATAATGTAACATAACATGGTATAACATAAGACAATGCAATAAAGTATAACGCAATATAACAAAATATACGATATGATATAATGTAATGTATGAGTGTTGTTACCAATACATTGCATGCCATAATAATAATAATAATAATAATAATAATAATAATAATAATAATAATAATAATAATAATAATAATAATAATAATAATAATAATAATAATAATAATAATAATAATAATAACAATAATAACAATAATAANTATGTTCATCTCACAATATAATATTTATGTTCATCTCACAATATAATATTTATGTTCATCTCACAATATAATATTTATGTTCATCTCACAATATAATATTTACATTCATCTCACAATATAATATTTATGTTCATCTCACAATATAATATTTATATTGTTAACCTACTAAGTGCAAGTCGATATAAGGAGAATATTTGGTGATTACAAAGAGATTTTAGACATAAAAATATTATCGCTTATGTACTGCTTCATAATTGTAAAAAAATAATCTTATTATAACTATTATTTATATGTTCGATTCTGAGAGGTCAGACAAGGTCACAAGACAATTGAAACTTTCTGGAATCCTCAGGTTCGACCTTTTTAATGAGGAGTTGAGTGATGCTTTCAACTTACGAGAGTCAACAATCTGGAAGCGATAAAAGTGAACTTCCAAGAGAAATTGGAAAACTTAAAACGAAACTTACAAAAACTTCTCATTGAACAAAGAAGCATTTAAGTACAAATACTGAAGTATTTATAATTTATTACTTAAATTCACGTACCTACAATGTCTAATAAAATGTTCTCATCTAAATATTACTAACAAAAATGTTGTAAAATATTTGTTTTTACAATTTGTACGTAATAATACATTTAATTATCTCAAATAAGGCGTCATTCGGATTGCAGAATTATATTAATCAAGCCCATCGAAGACTCAAACTACGAAATTATTCCAAAGTTCACGTGAATGATCACGTGAGTTGAAGAAGTGCAATGATTGGTGGAGGATGAAGAGGTTCACCTTTAATAAATCAAGACAAAAATGCCCTCTAGATAAAAAGGGGTGCTTAGACATAATATGCTAATAATCGGCCTGGATGATGGATAGATGTACGTATGGAAGGATGATTGAATGGATGGATGGACGGATAAATGGATGGGTAAATGGATGGGTGAATGGATGGGTTAGTGGATGGATGGATGGATGGATGGAATAAAAATGTATCACTTTCTTGGACCCGCTTGAAAGTTGAAAGTCTCGCTCCTCCTCGACTCTCTTTTTACGATCTCACAATCCTCTGTTGTTATCATTATCATCATCATCATCGTCATCGCCATCATCATCATCATGACCTTAAATGCTTATATTTATTTCTCTGAAATAATACTTGACAGTAGGACAGACAGATTGGAGAGCAGGCAGATAGCGGCTGAAGTAATGCAGAGATGCAGTTCAGTTAACCCAACATTTCCTATACAGTGAAACGTAACCCAACATTTGCTACATTTGTTGTATTTGGTCTGTAATACAAGAGCCTAGCTAAATGAATATCTAAATGTACATTATAAATAGCTAATTATTACAAAGCTGCCAAAGAGCAATCCCTCTGTTATAACAATGCGACTATAACCCACGAATATTTTATGATAATATATCAATATTGTTCTTGTAAAATTCCATTGATTCGTGTGATTTTATTTCTGAGTTTTTAAAAGTTATTATTTCTTCGGTCGAGTAACGCCAAGCAACCAGACCCACATAAATCAATCAGCCAAACCTCCAGGTAACATCATCACCTTTCCATGCTCTGGTTTTTCCAACGTGCGACAGGAAAATGTTATTATAATAATTATTATTATAACAATTATATTATATTATAATATCAATATATCATTATATTTACAATTGTAATATATTATATTAATTAATATAATTAATTATAACTAATAATAATAACTAACAATATTAATGTCTTGTTCCCAATATTATTATTAATCCTGTGAGGTTTTAGAAATTGCAAGAGTTTATTAAATGCCACAGCCTTAATGATCTTAGGATCAGAGAATACCCAAATAAGCAATAATTACGACATTAATAACAAAAATAATAATGATAATTATGCTAAAGAATATTATAATTCGAGCAATAGGAATGCTTACAATCCGGCAAGTAACATGACATTCTTCGATGGAATGAAGAAGATCTTGTGGAAGAATGGATTTGAATAACTCAGTCGATTCTCGTAGATGTTCATCGTTGGATCTGAAAGAATAAAATAAATAATAACAATAATACCAACAATAATATATTAATATAATAATTATTATTATTATATGTAATTATAATTTATAATAATAATAAATAATATATTTATTAACAATAGCAACAATTATTATTATTATATATATATAATAATCATTATTATAATAACAAAAAACAAAATAATCCGCAACAAGTTGATAAGTTTTCATTTCAATGTCACACGTCCACTGGTCTCGGATAACATTTAAATTCTCCCGAAACACTAAGAAATGATTGACAAGAAACATGGCATAATGTTTCATGTCATTGTTGTGTCAGAGGATGGCGTGAAACAACAAGCTCGATTAAATATTTGGATGATGATAACATCATTTATTCACTGAACTTTATTTGTCACTCATTATTTGCGTAAGATTCATCTGCTTGCTTCCAATGACGTAACAGCATGTTTGCTTGTGAGACACAAATTCATGCCACAAACTCTGTGACACGTGTTTTCATTAAAGATAAATTAACGATGAATGTAATAATTAACAATTATTAGGATAATATTTACTTTTAACCACAAACAGCAACTTGAAACGAAGTGTGACTGAAACATTTGTTATTTCTTTGATTGATATTATTTAAAATTTATTTACAATTTATTTATAACTTATTTAAGTGCTTCAAACATTCGTTAAATCAAGCTTAATAATTGTCACACGTGAAGGTCATATTGCGTTCCTCATGTCCTTGATGTTGTCATTAAGAAAACATAATCAGCTATTAAGGAGACAACCTTAAGCTCACACATGAACATTTTTATGCCATCTGAAATTTAAACGGACGCAAGGAATAAAGGCGAACGAATGAAATTGTGAGATAATGAGGTAAGTGAGAGGATGCAAAGAAGATTGATGCCCGAAAGATGGTCTGCTGGGGAAACTCCTTCAAACATTTCAAACTTCAAAGGAAAATTACATTCAGAGGTAAAATTATTGAACAATAATGTTAATATGTTAATAATAGTAACGAACTATTGTAATAACAATAATAAACAATAAACATAAAAACAAGAATAAAATAATAGCAACGATAATCGTAACAATAATGTTAATAAATAGTCATTTCTTTTGTTATTCGAAGATCAAATTGATCAAAGCATTCCTCCCGAGGAGCACCACCAATCATTCACCCATTCACCATTCACCCATAAAGGTGTTTGGATTCTCCCAGATAATCCAGCCATAGCGGGGATGCGTATGGATGCTCTGATTTAAAATTCATCGAAAGGTCCTCAGGGCATTTGAGAAGTCTGCGTGATAATTTTTGAGAGGAGTAATGATAATGATGATGCTTCTCAGAATGGTTACAATGATGCTGATGACGTAAGCTCTAAAAAAAAAGTTCATTGATGTTATAGAAAAAATATGATAGATATTTATTTTCTAACATGTCTTAGCAAAGATAACAGTATAATAATTAAATGTGTTATCCAAAAGTTTAACATGTTTCAATGTAATTATTAGTAATTCTTAATTAATGCTAACAATTATATAATAACAGTTATAGGAAATATAATAACAATAATAATAATGATGATGATGATGATAGTGATAATAATAAAAACAACAAGTATTTATCTCAGCCATATTTACATGAGTAATGCACGCAATGACATAATTGGAATGTTAAACAGTACAAAGGGGTGGTCATCGCCAGACATTGAAAGGAACGAATGGTCAGAAGGAGCGATAAAAGAAATGAATATGACAAGCAATGGGAAGCAGACAGAAGGATGATGTTGGATTAAGTTGCACTTTATTGTGCTCCTGTTCGCTTGGACGTGAGTTCGTTATGCTAATGGAGGTCATGTCACCCCATGCATAACAGGCCATCGATTACAATTCATGGGTCGATGAGTGGACGGATGGATCCAAATAAGGACTGGATGGATGTAAATGAAGATTAGGTGGATCTAAATAAGGATTGGATAGATCCAAATGAAAATTGGATCCGCTGTTATTCCAGGAATTGTTTCAATTTGTAAATATTTACTGACTCTTATAAACAATGTTGGAGAAGACGAATAAAGAACTAGTGAAATGATGCGGAGAAGTTTCGGCGAATAAATGAAGGCCCTGTTTTTCTTTTAGGATGGAACCGACATTTGAACGATCACTAATTGAGAAGGAACATTTTCTTAGCAATAAACTTGAGATAAGGCAGTTTTCTCTCTGTTGTCAAAACAAGAATTTCAACTAATTCAACTTGAAAAGACTTTTCTAAATATGGGATCAAAGGAGGCAATCTTGAAAGCTATTAGTCAAAGAATGTTCGATGCATTACTGTAAATGTTATTATAAATGATTCTTACTGAAACAATTCTCACAGAATTCATTGAGTTGCGGTGTGAATGAGGAATTAGAGGTAGAGTAAACATTTACACAGAATGATTGTCAAACTAAATCTGTTAAAATACTTGTACACTCATGATATTATTAATACTATTATTTTTATCTTACTGTTGTTGCTAACACAAGTCATTGTTTAATTTTCAATTAAAAGTTTATAAGCATGACTCACCTGATATTTGGTTGAAGTAACCAAAAGACAAATTAGGGTCTTCATTTTGTGACACGAAAAACTCATGTGAGGTCGTCATCATCATCATGATCATCATCAACCATCTTGTAATAATCATAATAAACAGTGACCCTGATGAATCTGCATATCCAGCCATTTCTCACTCATGGGTGACCAATAATTCTGAAAAAACATTTACAAATTAAAGAATTTCCTTCAACAACAGATGATGCATGATTTGAGAATGTCATCACAATTGCAGTGACTGCTGCCAATGAATGACATTCATTGATACAACAATTTGTTGTTGTTGTTGTTGTTGCCAATACAGAGACAGTGTTTCGCATCGTAAAGTGTTTTGTCAACGAAAGATAAGATGAACAAAACGAGGAAAAAACAAATGAATATCGACCGCACATATCCACAACTCCGTCCACTGACAAAATGGCGTCAAGCTTTTGCAGTTCTCGGTTGTGATTGGTCCATTCAAATTCCTTGGTTTTTTTTCACACCAACTCTCCATCTTTCAATGTTGTTGTTTTAAACTGCAGATTAGAACTTCCACTTTCGTGTTTCATTCAATAACTCCGGGACAGTTTCTTTGTCGATGAAGTCTTTTGAAAGTTTTTGAAAGTTTTCAAGTCGCCTGGTGACCTCCACTTGCACCTCCTCAAATCGTATGCCATTTTTTTCGTTTTCCGTTTTTTTTTAAAGATTGACAATGTTTTTCGTCCTCTCACTTATCTTCAAATACGCCTCCGTTACACAAGCACGATTTTCCTCAGCATCCGCTTGGCAGTTGTAGGAATTGATTGCCTCAATGGAAATTAGCTCCACGTTTTCAACAATTCGTGGCTGACCAACTGACAAATCCGATTATGAGCTCAATTTCTTTTCCGACTTTTAAGTGTTTGGGCGGTCCTCATGAGAAATGTTTATTTACTTTCAACCGTTTCGAACAAAACGCAGACACGAGATGGACGATTGATGCGGTGTCTTGAGATGCTTTGTATTTTCCTTGAATGCCACTTCTTGGTTCTTTTATTTTGTATTATTATTATTATTATTATTATTGTTGTTGTTGTTGTTGTTGTTATTGTTATTATTATTATATTTATAGTAATAATTCTTTGTATAAACTTTTTTTTTAAATTAATATTTATATCTGTGCTTATTATTCCTTTCTTTTCATTCCTTCATTAAGCTTTCACCACCTGCGCATGGCTTGACATCTGAAGTTTTGGGTTTGAAAATTTGGAGAATCATAAAAGGACAAACAATAATATTAATCACAACTTAAAAATCTATCATGTAAAAAAGAAAATACAAGTGTATGTCTGTCTGTCCCAAGAACGCCTCCAAACGGTGAACGGTAGCGACTTGAAATTTGCACTCGTCATTCTCCTGCCATTCTTAGGTCGACTGTGCTATTTTCAATTTTCAACTTTCAAGTTTTCCAACTTTCACCTTTTCCTTTAATCGCGAACGAGCTACTGAAAGTGAGGAGCATTGTGCTACCGCATGTTCTGCCTCTCACGATGGCAGCATGCTTTCGAGTCCCGTTGCTGGATATACGAAAAAACTTAACTGGGCCATATTTATGCAACGCACTGTATATATAGTCCCAATCACCCAGTTCTTTGAGGACAAGTAATCGGATGAATTTGTGCATGTAGTATATAACTGGCGAAGACGGTTTAAAAAAGCTAGTTAACTATAATCTGATTCATTGTAATAGGATATTAATTAATAAATATTAACAATACAATGAATAACATGATGTATGAATAACACGAACATTAACAATACAATGAATAACATGATATATGAATAACACAAATATTCGTGATTTAAGTTCACATTTCGTATAAACATGGAGAAGGTGAAACTTGAGGTTTTGTTGATTTGTTGAAAGACAAGGAAGTTGCACAGAAGGACACGCGTATTTGATCCATATTCATGTCGTTGCTGTAAATTCAACAATCACACTGACGCCGTCGTTGTATCCAAACGATGTCCGTCCGTCCGTCCGTCCGTCCGTCCATCCATCCATCCATCCATCCATCCATCCATCCATCCATCCATCCATCCATCCATCCATCCATCCATCCATC
>MPNW01000177.1:126709-190739 GCA_011800805.1 Hirudo medicinalis | reverse complement strand
TTTTTTTTTAAATTTCCGCAAATTGCTTATAAAACTCTTGCAGAGATGCAATTTCACTTGATATCATTCGCTAGTCGTGTTGAAATAGCAGACCCCAGGAGTAATTCAGGGTTACAAAGGATTGCAAAATCCAAATACCGCATTGGATATTCATGCCAGAAGATGAACTTGTTAAGTTTGGATTAACAGCTCGTAATAAGTGCGAAGCTAAACTTTTTAACGAAGCCCTTTGAAGTTCTTTTTTTACCAGCATCTCTTCAAATCTAGTCTAAACTCATTTCATTTCAACTGCACCTAAGAAAAATGGAGACAGCTATTTTAAGTGCTCCTCCAAAAATATTTTCATCTTTTATTTAACATGTTAGCATTCAAAAACACAAAAGAAATCTTACATTTAAAGAAATCTTCGCAACATACCTCTCAGCACACAAATAAAACAAAGATTGAGACTTTTTTGCTAACATATCGACTGGAGTAAATCAAATGTAGTCTGTTTAAACTTTCTCGCTCGGCGGCACAAAATTGCTGCCTTTGTTTCTGAAGTTACGTCTTCTCTTTGACCTTGAAAAGCCTATCGTATGCAGAGATAAGTTATAAATATCAAAACAGGTTGATGTGGTTAATTTCCGACCAGACAGACCAAGAATCTCCCAAAGGATAACTCACTCAAGTTTTCATATGCTTTTTCCCTTCACAAAAATCTTTTTTTACTTTCTATCTTTTAAGCAGTGGACATCATTTAGGGTGCGGGGTGGGATGCAACCGATGTGACATTAAATTTCCATAACATCCCAAGAATATCTAATAAGATATCGAATAATATCAACTACCCACGTGATTTTTAAAGAGTGTAAAAAAACAACTTTCTTGACAAAGAAATAAATTATTTGATGCGTTCACAATATCGAGTTTATTACAACAAGTTTGATAAGTGTCACAAAAATGCTCTTGTTACAAGGATTATTTGTTGCTAAAGCACACCATTTTCTAAATTTTATTGAACTTTAAGAACAGAACAAATACTATACAAAGAACAAAGACACCTGTAAAGGAATGTTCCAAGGGGACAATATTCGTGAAGAGGGGACATCCTGGAAAAAGGAAGCAGCTACAAGAGAAGAGAACACAAAATTTCTAAAGCGCCAAACTCAATTTTTTCAGTTCTTCAAAATATATAGTTTAAAGCTATTCTTGAAAAACAGTTTCGCAACTGATTTTGGATGTTATGCTGGATAGGAGATTAATAAAAGCATACAATTAGTTACATTTACATTTTAATATAATATAAATTAAATCTTTTGGTTAAATATTATTTTAATTACAAAAATAGACTTGCGCCATTAACAAAAACATTATGATTTGACAAACATAAGAATTTTTAGTGCACATCACTGTTCAAGTTCTTCGGGGTATCCCTCAATCTTGGTGCTTTTGGGCTTGAATTAATCACCAAAGCTTGGGAGTTGTGTAATTAATTTTGTAGCTATAATTTTGTTAGAAGTCTACGAGGCGTTACAGTAAAATCATAATTTATTTTTTTATCTGTTTAGGAGAGAAGCGCTATTGCACAATAAACAAACACCATTAGAGTTCTCAAAACTCTGAGAACAATCATTTTTGTTAAATAAGTCATTACTGTTTTAAATCTAATGCCGTTCATCGGGGTAACTAGAATACATTTTGAACGTTCAAATGCTTGTGTTATTTATTTAGTTTGAAAAAAGAAGTATGCCTAAATCAAAAAATTATTATTGGAGCTCTGAATCGTTATTGGGCTCTGGAGCCGTTGGAGAGGTTTACAAAGGCTATCATTTGGTTAGTTTACAAAGGTCTTTTATTTTTAAATATTGTTCTTACAAGTTGCTTATTTGAGTGTTAGATCCTGGTATGCCACTTTTTTAAATTGAAAGCAAACCATAAATTTGCACAATTTTTTTTTTACTTATGATGCTGTTAATATTCTTGTTTTTACTTCTTGTTAACATTGTTGAGGAGTTTTTGTTGGAACTTGTGTCCCTATGATATGCAGATGTTGAAAATTATTGTGCTTCATTGAAGGACACAGGAGAGTCAGTGGCCATAAAGGTGATGAAAAAGTTCAATCTCAAACAAATGAGTCACCTTCTGTCACTGCAGGATAGAGAACTTGAAGTGCTCAAGAAGCTGGATCATCCCAACATTGTCAAGCTCATCGATGTCGAACTGGAGCCAGGAAATGTTGGTGAAGTCCTGCAGGGCATGTTCTTGTTGATTATCAATGATAACGCCGATGTTACGAGCCCGATGCGTAGAGTTACATCATTATTAAATTATAAAAGTGAAATTACATGCAATTGACAAAAATTATCTTCACATAAACTTCATGTCACTATCCTTACCATTGCTTCCCCTGACAGTCAGGTGGGTCCAGTCATGGCAAGAAGATCATTATCATGGAACTTTGCACCGGTGGAAGCTTGTACAACCTCCTCGCCAGTCCCGAGAATGTCTTCGGACTCGACGACAACGAATTTCTGAACGTCCTGAAAGGAATCGGTTGGTTAAGAATTATTAAGAATTATTACCAATAGTTTTTATTAAAAATGATTATCCGTTCGTTCGACCGACGGTTTGAATGGCACGGCATCCGTCGCACGAATTTAATGAAATCCAAAGAGGCGTCGCACATACCGTCTTATCGTTTGCCGCTCAAAATGTCGTCGTCTGCGCGACGCATCGGTGCAAAAATGGCGATTGTTTTTAGTTCGATTGATTAATTAATCAGTCATTTAATTCTACATCTCAGCGTCGGGCATGGAGAAACTTCACACGGAAAATATCGTCCACAGGGACATAAAACCGGGAAACATCATGAGGTTCATCGGAGAAGACGGAAGGTTAATCGAACTGTCGATTGTTGCAATGCAGTTGTTGGTTTGTGACTCGGAAGCATTACTAACTTTTAGATTTGTGCACTTAAATGTTGTTCGACCCCGTATTCGGCTTGCTTGCAATCAAGAAATGACGATAATAATAATGAGAACCTGTTAAATCGTTGCAGCCCAAAAGAACAGTCTTAAGGGAATTTTACCTTGCTGATTATGCTGCCTAATATGATAACTAAATATTTACATAATCAAACTAGGCTATGAAAATAAATAAATATTTGCTTCGTCAAATGAGGACAATTTCATGTTTACAACCAACTCGATACTTCCATTCTCACAGAGTGCTTAGACATACAAGCAGCCTAAATATCATTCGATAATGTTTACTAAATGAAATGCTTTGTTCGAGTCGCAATCTTCGCGTGCATTTGTTCGTCGCACGTCACGAGAGTCGTTTATGTTTACGCGAGACTTGCACTCCAGGGCCATCTACAAGTTGATCGACTTTGGGGCTGCCAGAGAGCTCCACAGTGAGCAGGAATTTGAATCCATTTATGGAACAGAAGAATACTTGGTAAGAGTATTAATAATAATCATTCACCGATACTACATCTTGCGACCTTAATTAACCTATTAACTTGTTAATCACCGTCACCTTATTCATCACCGATAGCACCCTGGGATCTATGAGAAGGCCTTCATAGACAATGGTTCGGAGCAGTCGTTTAAGCACTCGGTCGACCTCTGGAGCATCGGCGCAACCCTCTACCACGTTGCTGCCGGTCAGATTCCCTTCCAATCGTTTAATGGGAGAAAGGACAGAAGAACCATGTGAGTGGTTGCTATATTTAGGAGTGGGAGGGGTTTTGGCTTGCCTAAATTAGTTCTAATTGGTTGTCTAATTGTGTTAAAATGAAGGTCGTTCATATGCACATTTCTGCAAATATTGTTTTAATTTTTTACTTCAGAATTTTTCTTTTTATCAAAACTCCTTAAAAATATGTTATTAATAATTTTGCTTTCCTAACAATTCAACATAGCAACTCAGCTATTTAAATGTCTGAAAATGAGATTCTTTTAAACAGGTATGACATTATTGCCAACAAGAAATCAGGAGATATCTCAGGAATCCAGGAAATAAAGAACGGACGAATTGTTTACAGCCAGCACCTTCCCGAAGTGTGCATCATGAGTCTGTAAGTCGCCTTCAAAAACTTTAAGTATTCATCAAATGAGTGACATTGGACTAAAAATATTGTAAGGGGTTTGAGACCACTGGTCGAGGATTTGTTGGCGAGATTGCTCGAAACTGATGAGAACAAAGCGATGTCCTTCGAGGAATTTTTTAGCATTTCCAAGAACATCATCAACAAGAAAGTTGTTTCTGTCTTTGACTGCAACAGCACAAAGGTTCTCAAAATATATATGGATCCACCATGTGCGTTAGTATTTCTGGTATTGATAATGATCCTGCTAATGGGGATGACATAAAACATGAATTAGAATTAGGATAATAGAATTAATTATTCGAGAATACAGAATAACAGATGCACTCATATAAACAGTGAGTGCTGTTAAACATTGATGACCTACTGTCCTTACTTTCAGTTTCCATGAATTCCAGGGGTTGCTGAAGACACAAACTGGTGTTGATTTGGACCTGCAAATGCTGCTCTATGAGAACTTGGACTTTGTGGAACAATTTGGGATAGAAAAAAAGGTCATGACCTGCGGAGAGGTCGTCGACTCCAACCCCGTGTACCTCTTCAGCAAACCTTCTCTTGCTAAGAACCTTGACGATGCTAAATGTTAGCAGTCGCTGGTTATATCTGCCATTACTTTTCTTCTGACGATTGGTTAATTATTAATAATAATAGTTAATTTATAATGCGTCATTTGCATATCATCAGAGGCTTAAATAACTGTTAATTGATTATTAATTTAAATAATGTTAATTCATTATTGTTGCTTAATAATGTCAAAAACAACACTTTATATGCATTTCTCCTGCATTATTGCAACCATGTTCTTCTCAAGTCATGTTTAAATGATAATATGACAGCCTTCTTTAAAAATCTTTACACAAATATTTTTGTGATACAAGACAACCACCTTTAAAAGTGGTTGATGATGTTAAGTTTGGGGGCTGCTCCTTCTGCGTCGGTGGACCTGGAACGTGGAATGCCCTCCCCACCCCGTTCACATTCGAACCGCTCCTGCACCCGAGCTCTTCGGTGCTCGACTAATGACTTCATCCTTCGATGAATGTCGCTCAGAACAATATTTCACTAAAATTATTTCTTTGTTATTATTAAATTGTCTGCCTTTCGAACCACTAATTTTGTTTTTTTATTTATTTTTAATTTTACTCATTTGTTTGATTGTCTTTTGAGTGATGCTCAAAACCCTTGATGCCTTGTTGAGGTGCTTTGTCATTCGAAACGGACGTGCGAGGCACTTTAAACGCCCGATATAAAAATAGCTAATTGCGATTGTAATTATTTATGCGAACATCTTCGAGGCGATCGTCGTGGAAAATTTGTGTTTGTTGTTGCCATCGAAAGTGCATCTCGTGACTCGTGTGATGTTTTTGCAACGAAAGTAGAATGAAACGACTCGATGTCCGCAGATAACGTCCCGACAAAACCCTCGGTCCACAACGAGCTCAACCGCCTGAACTTCTCGAGATATTGTTGCGAATCTCTGAACTTCATCAAGAGAAATGTCGACAGGTGTCTACTCAGACAAAAACTCATCAACAATGGAGCCATTATGCTAATGTGAGCAGGAGAGTGTTCTTTAATGAAATGTTCGAATGCGACTTAAAGTTTAATAAGGCTTAAATGGCTCTCAACTCTTGAAAGTCTTAACAATTTATTAGGTAACCAATAATTACTGCCTTGTCCTTTCATTTCTAAAAACATGTGCCATTTCAGTCGTTTCCTGAGCAGAAGGTTCGACAAGTTTTCAATCCAGCTGCAGCACTTGGCAGACATGTCTCAAGTCATTCAACTTGGCCTGGAAAAGTTTGAAATTCTGATCTCGAATTTGCTCTCGTCGGGTCGGAAGTTGTTGGGGGAAAAAGCCAGGAATTCGCTCGTCAGACAGAGAGATCTGTCTCCGAAGTGAGTGCGAAAATGTAGATCTTTCGCATCGTGTCGTGATTATAAATATGTATTAGCGATATTAACGGTTTGTATCAAATTTAACTGCTTCAGATAGCAGCCGAGATCGAATCCATAATCTCCACCAGAACGGAATTAGATTCGAAACTTCAGCTGGCCGTCGGCCTATGGGCGGGCGAGAGACCTTCGTGCAAGGAGGACGACTGCTGGTGCGGTTCGCGACTTTAATTTTTTTTCATTCGTCGATTAATTCGTCGATGAAACACTTTCTGTTGCAAGCCTTTCAAGAATTGAAGTTGCCGTGAAGCATGTGATGGAGATTCACCAGGAGTTCAGCACCACCAAGCATGATGACATAACACGGGTTAAGTGGTGAGTTAGTTGTTCGATGTTTCCATCGTCGTCGTTGATTTGACATCAACGAATGGAAACATTTGCTTGGTGTGTTGTTTATGACATTAAAGCTCTGTAAACTCTTGTTTAAATGCAAATTATTCTTTGTAAATGAAGCTATTTTTTGAATTTCATCATCACCCTTAAATTATTACGACTCGTTTAGAATCTCGCGAGGGTATCGCGTGCGCTCCGTCGGAGAAACCGAGAGGTTGATGGCAAAGTGGTGTGGGCCACTGGTGCATGAATTCTTACGTGAAATGAACTGAACTTTAGGAGTTTTGGATGGACTCCTGCAGATGGATTAAAAATGGAGTGAAGGGCTTAAATAACTTCTCATCTTCAGTGCATCTTGTGTTGTCCAAACAAATAATTCCATATGAAATTGTGTCACATGTCAACATGTTTACATGAATTGGAAGAAACACCTCCGTGAAGATGAAATAACAAACCAAATGATATTTAAGACCTTTTAATGGAACTAGCAATTTGCTTGTTTAAGATGAGATTGACTGGTGACATCATATTTTGTTGTACACATCTTATTATCCACGGTCGACATAACAATGCAATATTGAACATCCTACCCTGCTTAATTTAATGGCAATGCTTTATGTAAAACAGCCAGAAATTGGAGAAATACTGCACTTCAGCAAAATCCTTGATTGAAGGTCACTGTCAGGTCAATGCCAAACAACTGATCGAGATTTATGGGAGCTTCATGAAGTCTGATCACAGTTTATTGATCATAGTTTTTTATTTGATTATTTTTTATGCTTAACTTTTGTTTATCTGCTGATTTATTATATTTGTTTTATTTGGCATCAATCTAAGATAAGTGCAGGCTTATTGAAACTAATATGTGTATACATTTATTTATTTATCCGGTCGAAGTGATATTCTTAAGCCACTAATACGACATAATTGTGACCGACCTCAGCAAAAAAAAGGAAGAAAAACAATCAACATCGAGAAGCATATAAAAGCATTTGTTGAAAATGTATTGATTATTACTGATGTTCTCAGAAGCATTTGTTGAAAATGTATTGATTATTACTGATGTCCTCAGAAGCATTTGTTGAAAATGTATTGATTATTACTGATGTCCTCAGAAGCATTTGGCCTGTGAAGAAAACCCTCGAAGACTCGAACGAATCACTCAACACTCAATTACTGAGACAAAAGCTACTCCTTGATAGCATGGAGGAGGTAATTATTAATATTGAGAATTTAATATATTATTATTAATACAAGTTATCCTTGTTTGCCACCAGTCATTCAAACGACTGAAGCAATCCATACCTGCACTGAAACTTGAGAGTTCAACAAAGGATGACAAGAGGAGTCTCACTGTGGAGGAAGGAAAACTCATTCTGAGGAGGAGAGGAAGTGTTGAGAAGAAGTATGCTGCCCAACTCTACTCAATCACGTGGGTGGTCTTGCTGATGATGATGGCCTTAATGATTATGATTGCCATGTTTTCTATTTTCCATTTATGTAGACCCAATGTCGACAATGCAACCTTGTCCTCCCGATTGGTTCCACTGGCTGAAGAGAACAACAAAATATTGGAAGGAATCTTGTGAGTATCTCTTAATAACAATGTCATGTAGTAAATAAATTATTATCGTGCCAATGCATCGCCGACTAGCATGATAATGTTCGACATTTGAAACATGAAGTCTTAAAAAATAAATGAACTTACGAATAGAAACCTCGTCGAAAGGAACCTCGGCGTCTCGTCTTCCGCCGACGGAAAGGAAATGGAGACCTTCCACGGAAAACCCTCGACTCAAGTGGATCGAACGCTCACCTGAAAGAACTCGTTTTAATCGGTCGCACGTCGAGTCGACGGAGGTTGCGAGTGCACGAAGCACGCGTTCCAGTGCGAAGCTTTTATAAATGCATGCATGTTTTATTTCCTGCTCGTCTAACGACCTAACTGCAATTGTTGTTACGATCGTTTTAAATGAACGCAGATTTTTTATTTGGAAACATGTTACTTCGTTAATTCTTAATGCACCGACGGAAGGTTTCGTGCGCGTACCTTTCGTTTCGATGATTTTTATGACGATCGAATTGAAAGCGATGCCGATTATTATGTTGATTATTATGCTGATTATTAAGCTTATTATTATGTTGATTATTATGCTGATTATTAAGCTCTCATTAAATGACTTGAAATTGTGTGATTATTAAAAAAAAAGCATTAAAACTTCTAATAACTTCTGCAACTTCTGGGTTTCTTTTGTAAATATTTGCTGCTTGAGAAGATGGATCCTTATTACATAAAGATGGATCCTTATTATATAAAGATGGATCCTTATTATTATCCTCAGAAATTCTGCTGAAGCCATTATTTTGTATTACCGACACGTAAAATTTATTTGAGATCGTATTTCATATTCCCTCTTATAAGATTGTGATGGCGATTGACAATAATGTGATAATTTCATGCCTTCGTTACAAGGCAGATTGTTATGGAGACTTGTTTGTTAATTAATTCGATGCTGTTTGTTCGATGTCTGCGTACTTAATTAATAAATAATGTGCTCGGCGGTTAATGATGACCTACTGATGTATTATTAATACTAACGTAGTATTATTATAATGCGTGCATCGTATGTTGATGTCATTGTTATATATTATTTTTAATATTATTAATTATATTAGGATCTCTGGGCGTCGGTAGCGACTGGTCAAGCTCCACTAGTTCAAATCCTAGTCTTCAAGCAGGAGAACGAACAGCAATGTGTATCGAAACTACCAATCATTATTATTATTATTAT
Organism: Hirudo medicinalis; assembly: GCA_011800805.1. Taxonomy (NCBI): domain Eukaryota; kingdom Metazoa; phylum Annelida; class Clitellata; order Hirudinida; family Hirudinidae; genus Hirudo; species Hirudo medicinalis. The sequence continues at coordinate 181,565 of MPNW01000177.1, read as the reverse complement.
TAATCATCTTGGGCGAACCCCTCGCAGGATCACACAATGAACAATATGGAAGGCAGGGCAACGTATCCACAAAAGCAAATGTCGTAAGCTCTAGCGCCATAAAAATTATCTGTAAGAAACTTGTGCGTTGAGAGCTCACTGCCTCTTCTGGGAGGTGTCCAACCAGGGTTCCTTTCAGACAATGTGATTAATTATTTTGGCACCAAATACCAATTTGAAATCAAATAATTTGTCGGTTCAATGAAGAGATCTTAACTAACAACACTGTATAAAAATATTAAAAATCAATCACAAGCTAAAATGAAAAGAATTGTTGAAAAATGACATTCTCAAAGAAATCTTATTCGCTGAGGTTTTTTCAAAGCATATATCTGGTATCATTCCATTTCTTGCCTTGTGGAGGATCCTGTTCATTGCACTAAATGATCTCTCTACTGAGGCAGTTGTTACTGGAATAACAAGATAGTGCACTAAGAATTTCATCCGTAACTTGGCAGGTGATTATGAAGCTTTCATTTCTGATTTCAAGCAAAATTCCTCCAGCTAATGATGTAAGGTTCTTTACCCTTCTTTGTGGATATGTTCACATGCTATCAAAATGGATTTTAAGCTTCTGAAGATAGCATTCATAAGCTTATAAGATTCATGAAAAATAGGCCAGCAGAAATTTCATATCCTTACGTCATACATATGTAAGTGCACACAAATAATCCAAAGTAATCCATAAATAAAACCTTTTTACTCTACGAATTTATTTGAAGTTGAGTTTTATTTTCGGGAGGGAGACGGCTTAGCTCCGGGGAACAACCACCCCCGAAGGTATGCCCGAAAGAAACCTTGGTTCCAACTATGAAACACCAAACGATGATTACTGAAAACAAATTTTCTATAATCCATATGAGCCAATGTAGTTGACATATTCATGTCATGTCCTAGTCCTAGTCCTGTCCTTTCGTCTGGGCAGAACATTATAGCAGGGCATGCAGAACCTGGCACAAATCCTTGTATCATGTTGTACGACATGATAAGTTCGCCCTCTTCCTTCTGAGAACTGAAGATGGAGAGCTTTATGATCTTTAATCTTTCTTTGTGAGGCAGGTGACTGCAGGCAGTGATCAACCTTGTTGTCCTTTTCTGGACTGCCTCAATCTTGTCAATTGAGTCCTGCCTAAAAGGGTCCCACACCTGCACCCCTCTTACATATCAAATAAATCCACTGGGAGGTGTCTACAATTTCTAGTTTTGCAAATTTTTAAAAGTTTTGGCATTGCATTGGCTTTCTTTATCCTAGTCAGTTCCATGAATTCCATGAATTTCAGCCTGGAGTCTTAAAAAATGCCTAAATCAGAAGTACATTCCTTCTCCATTATCTCCTGTTTTCCTCCATCGGAATCCTTCAATTCACATTTTACTTCGCTATGTGGGCACCAATATTCAAATGGCAACATTTACTGAAATTCACCTTATTGGTAAAAGAAAGTTGAGTTATTTGATTGATGTGTCTCCTGATGAATAATGCAAGTGGTTAACGTCCTCCATTCATTTTGAAATAAATATAAATTTTAGGGTCGCAAAACTTTATCTGATTTGAATATGATGATCATTGAATTTTTACGATGAATTCCACATTTAGACAAATGAATTTAGACATTAAGAAAGCGTTTGCAAGTCTGATGTTTTTGTCTAAAAGAAGAATTTAAACATTGAAATGGTGAAATTGATTTTAATTCTTTGAGCCTCTTTTCTTCTTCCTATTAATCACACTTCCTCGGTTGTGTTGACACAACTAATAAAGACCTCCATCCGAACGGCCATGTGGGGTTCAAAGTTCACAGGGAGGTCAGGAAGGCCTGACCCAGTTGCGTGGTCATTGTGACTTTCCATGGTAATTAATATTGCTTCGTGACCTTATAGAATAACTTGCCCCAAATTTATGAAATAATGCTTTTTTTGTGTTTTTTAAATTATTTATGTATTAATAATATGAAAATAATAGCAATAATTTATCTTTATGTTTTAAGTGTTAATTTGTATTTAAACATCGTCTAAACCTAAAATTTAACTTGATTACAAAATATCAATAAATTATTTATTTAAAAGAGGTAGAATTAAATAAATTTCTAGGAAAATGTGAATTGTGAACTCATGGGATAGCTCGACTTCCAGTGGGAGTTCAATGATGCGTGTCCTGAATTTCACGGTCCAATGAACATTGATGATTAATATAAAACGGATGTCTCAATAAGAGCAGGGCCACTAATTGAGGAAAGCCAAGTGTCGTGTTATTGGGGTGTCCTCAGAAGATATTTGGATGGCTGAACGGGTTAAGTGCATAGGAATTGAGTGCATTAACCCAGATGGATGATTAATGTCAGTGATGTGGAAAATGGTGAAAGAAATGGTGACGTACTTGTTGGAGATGTGATGATCTGTTGTGATGATGTGGATGGTGATGCCGTAGTTGATGAGTATGTAAGTGACAATCATTAGATGATGGTCACCAAATAGCTTTTTTATTCTATTAAGTCATGCGCACGTCCTTTGAAATTTTGAAGTTCTTTTGTTATTTTTCCCTCAAACATTTACTTCTCTCCATCCATCCATCCATCCTTCCATCCATCCATCCATCCATCCATCCATCCATCCATCCATCCATCCTTCCTTCCTTCCATTGATTCATTCATCAATCAATCCATCCATTCATTCATCTCTCGATGAAGTTGATCTCTGCGACCTGTTGATCTGATCTTCAACCCTGCATCTGTGTTGCTATTGTTGATGTTGTCGTTGTTGTTGTTGCTCCCGCTGAAGTTCTCCATTGATGCTTCGTAGTCGTCGTTGTGTGATTCTCTTTTGAAATCCGTAAGTTGTTGAATTATTAATAAACTAATTTTATTGCTTAAGAGATATTTTTCGATAATATTTCAATTTCAAACTGTTCAGAAAGGAAGTCTTAAAATTATTTTTAAAAAATAATGCATAAAAATAATTGTTTCTTAATAAAATTCAGATCATAATATAGCATCACATAAAAATTTCGTTTGTCATGTTTTAGAAAAGTAATTCAAAATTCTGAAGTATTATTATCTTCGATTACATACTTTTGCATGTTTAATCTTATTAATAATTTTCTCTTAAATACCAAGCACGCAAGACAAGCTGGAATGATATGGTGGTGACTAATGACGCCCAAGGTTGCTAGGGTGATCTATGAGGGCATAAGGGCACAAGGCGGTCACGTGCTGTTGTGATGATGTGATGTTGTGATGATGTGCCATTCGAATACTTGATTTGAATATTTCAAGTAAGATCCAACCAAAGAACTCAATTTGAAAGAACGTAACATTATCATAATTGTGCTTAATTACAAAATATATTTTTTATCGATTTCAAGATCGCGAAATCATCGCCTGCGAAGATGTAGAATGGATTTAATTTATTGAAAAAATGTTTGAAGATGTCTGAAGATGTTTTGAAGCTTTCTTTTCATCATCACCAAAGCTACATGAAGTTATCACAGAAACGTTATTAGTTAACTTTTTTATGAAACTTTATTGATGCCATCGTTAAAATCACTTGACCTTGATATAAATTTATGTGTAAATTTATGATGATGATGATGATGATGATGATGATGATGATAATAATGAGTACAATTAAATTTAATAGTTGATTTAATCGGTCATTTATCTCATTATAACTTTTTCAATCAGTCAACCAATCACATACAACCCTCCAAAAGCGATTGACCAATGAGAGGCTATCGGTCATCAGCCGGTCAGCCAATTGGCAGGAGTATTTACCTACTGCCAATTGAATAAGTAATGATAATAAAATATTCTTTCACATTACAAAGTGCAATATTGCGGTGAGTGGTTGTTTTTGGTGTCATTAAGTGCATTTTAATCAATTATTAAGTCTTATATTTTGTGAAGTATTACAATACATTGTAAGTATTGCATCTTTATACTGCTTCCCTTATTTTACAATAAATTTATTCAATTTCTTAATTAAAGTCATTACGTATTCTTACTTATCCACTTAATTGTTCTGTAAGGTGGAAGAAATAATTGACTCAAAACGTGATTAATATCTTCATTCTTCTACTTCAGCGATGACTTACCACAATTTAAGTAAATTTAAACATTTGAAAATTCAGATTTAAGACCAAGTATTATGTCAAAATGCTACCAAAAAGGAAAAGTGCTCTGGTCCTGCCAGTGAAAAGATCAAGTACGGAGAGCTGTTCTGACATTCTAGACTTGAGACCTGAGCACAAGAAGTTTAAGACTCATCTGGACGATGTGACGTCACCCCACTTCACCGACGACGTAAATTCGTTTTCTACATCCACGCAAATTAATTCAAAGCTCCCCAAGGATAAAAGTTTTCCATCTTCGCCACCGTTGAGTGGTTCTGAAGTCCGTGTCTGTGCTGCGAAAACTATCAAGTGCTGTGGAGGTTGCTCAGAAAGTTTCGCATCTTTCCACCAAATGTTCTCTCATCTCAACTCAACATCTCACAACAAAACACCGTCAAACGTGTCAAATGCCGAAAGACCTTATTTTGATGACATTTCTCATCTACCTGCTCCTCCTGACTTCGCTTCCTTCTCTTCCACTCCATCTGCTCTGGAAAGACTTGTCAACAGTTCTCTGTTTCAAGCTCCACTTGAGAACCTTCTCGACTTGTCGAATGGCAAGACGCATTGCTCCTCCAAGTTGTCTGGAAAAACACATGTCTTTTCGAGCGATTTTCAACCTGCTGAAGACGAAACTAATGAAATTGCATCGATACAAAAACCCGGAGTTTTAAGAAGATGTGTAGCAATGAATACAAGTGACGACGTGAATGAGGACGTAGAAAGGGTTGCTGAAGGACTGAAAGTGTCTTTTGCGGCGAACAAAGCAAAAACTTCGAGAAATTGTTCGCGGAGTTCAATCGTCGAATCACCATTCGAGCAATCAAGCACGAAGGAATCGGAGAAATTAAAGAAGTCTTACAAATGCACAGGAAATAGAACTAACCCACGGTCGACGAACCAGAACTCTCCAAAACACAATCACTATCAATCATCAGGACAAAGTCACCTTCTGCAACAAACCCGCCAAAACTTCCTCCATAACTACCTACAATCAGTCTTTTGTCAAGATTACAAAGTTCAAAATCTTATGGATTTATTGCACCAAAACGAGATTCAAAAGTTCATGCAACAAAGCTTCATTGACCCAAAACTGGTTTTCCTACTTTCCAATCAGACAAGATTTCCTTGGATTCAACCACCTTATCGAGAGAGTGCATTCTCCTTTAACGCTTCCAACCGCAATCTTCCATCGAATGAATCGAGTTTCCAGAGTATTTCGAGAGATCAAACACCTCGGTGTATGGAGACAGCAATCCACAAGCAATTGATTCTCAACCAAAAACTCCAAGTTCCAGCTGGAGTGAGAAGGCAAAGAGCAACGTCTGGCTGATGATGGGGCACGGAAACACCTGCTTTGCGTGTGGAAGATCATTCACTTCCAAGGGGTCATTTCGCTACCACCTCAGCAGGTGCCACGTCTTATCCGGCATCAACGCCAGATGACACGTATCATCGAACTTACGAAGCTTTCAATCCAATTTACATTGGTTTCAATTATCACTTTTACACATTTATTCTGCTCAAACGTAAAAAAACATCGTCCCAATGGATGGTTGAAGTTTTGCTTCTTGGTTTCTTAAATAAAATTAAATGTCATCTAATCGACATTATCTATTCAGATAAGACGAATGAGATGGATGCATTGAAACATGGCTCAAACATTGATCACGAAACAATCGAGCCATTCTAAAAAGATCGAACCGACAGACATCGATTGTTTAAGGACGTGCTCGGCGAACGTAACGAGAGATTACGAGAAACACAAAATGATAGAAAACCATGCAATCATGCCACAAGCAACTTAAGAATGCATCGAGAGAATTAGCAGTCGTCGAGAAGGCAGGATGTGCACTGTGGAGTCGGAGACGAAGAATCGTTAACGTCGGTTTAGGGGAACGAGAGAAATGCATTCGAGCTCCGAAGAAAATATAAATTTGACGGTAAATTCATCTCGGTCCGAACAATCAAAACAAATGCGTCTCCTCGCTCGGACGGGAGATTGCAAACCAAAATCGTGCCCAAAACATGCCCAGTGATTTTCAGTTTCCACCCTGTTGGCCTTTCTTTTGACGTTTTAAGGTTTTACATCTCTCGACTCCAAATCCTTGTGTGCCCTCTGCATGTGGGTTTTCAGGTTTCCTTTCTGGGTGAACGTCTGAGAGCAGACAGAACAAGAATGAGGTCTTATGCCTTGGTGCTTGAGCTGGTGAACTTTTAAAGCATTCATCTGGTTGAACTGCTTCTTACATTCGCTGCAGGCGTACGGTTTCTCACCTGCATAAAGTGCACTTTATTGCCATTGAACTACAAAGATGTTGCAATTCTATGGTCACTTAATTTAGTAAATAGAAGAGATTTAAAGCAAAAATGATCGCATGCCAACCTAAATGACTAAATAAATGCTCGGAGAACGAATTGAAACGTGCTTTCAGGTTGTTTTCATGATTGACAAATGTTTGAGGTTTGAGGGTTTAAATAATATAAAATAATATAAATAAATTATTAAAGTAAATAATAAATAATATCTAAGATTTAAACAAAGAAATACTTGACAAAAATGTGTGAAAAAGTCACCTGTGTGAATTCTTTGGTGTCTCTCCATTTGGCTTCGTTTCTTGAAAGTTTTGTTGCACTCCAAGCACTTGTGGATGGCTTCGACACTCAGTCCTGTTGCGGAATTTTCATTTACCGAAGTTGTCGTATCTCTTGCATCTCCAACCTAAAAGAGCAACACAGACTTATAATCCATTGTAAACATTGGCCAGAATATGAAATAATAAAAAATAAATCCATTAATAGAAATTGTTTAAGAACTCAATTTATTTAACTACTTTCTAAGACTTTAAGATTGCAGAACAAAGGTTGCTCGAAAGTCGCGAGAAACGAATTCACGAAGCCATACTTTTTGCGGTTGATACAAAAGGTGTCGCAACATTTCTTAAAACACCGGTAGTGACTAGCTCCTTTAAAAACTCGGCTCACCTGTGGAACGGTTGCAAACCGAAGCGTCTGCTGACGCGCGCCGTCTTTGTTACCCGACAGCAAAACGACTTGAGAAATCGAGTTGTCGAACATAAAATCGTGAGGCAGGGAAATCGTCGTCGAGTCCATTCCTGCGACTCGAGAAGGAGCGATGATGGAGGTCGATGAATTCCGTGGGTGGAGCTTGTCTCGATCGAGTGACATTTCCATCGGCTGCAGGAGGGCCGAGCTCGTCGACGACGGCCGGCGGTCGGAAGAAACGACTCCGGACGTAATGAAATTATCGGAAGACGCCATGAAATTCTCGGAGAGATCGGGTTGAAGAATGAGATATCCCTGGTCGAGGAAGACGGCATCGACGCCAGAAGTCGAGAGGCCGCCGTCGGAGTGATCGCCGTCCGCCGAAGCCAACAGGTCCGAGGAGGAAAACACGTTCGAGCCGTTGTCTTCCGAATTATTGCTCGCATTGCTGTTATTTGTCGGTTGTTGATGTTGTTTGAGAATGTCATCCAATAGTTGGAGGTTAAACTGCTGCTCCACATTCTGCTGACCTAAATTTGAGACGACGAGCTTGCTCGTACCGTTTTTGTCGGTCGACTTTGAAGGTGTCGATTTGTTTTGCTTGGTCGAATCTCCGACCTTCTTCCGATTTCTACCTTCGCTCGACTTCTGCTTCCCTTTTTTATTCGACAGGGCTTTTTTCTTCAATGAAGCCACCACCGAATCTTTTCTTCTGGCGAGCGGTTCGGTGCCGTCGTTTCCGATGCAAACCCGGGAAGAAACGGAAGGGGACGGCAAAAGGTGGAGAGCGGAATTACTCGAAGTCGGACACTGGTCGGGCACGGTCAGAAAATCTTCTGTAAAACTGGACTGTTGGAGAATGAAGTTCTGAGGTTGCAGTAGCACATGTTGTTGAACTTGTTGGTCTCCATCCTGCTGCTGAATATTCTGAGAAGAATCAATACTAAAGTAGGACTGGAGAAGTTGAAGGGCAGCCTCTCCTTCCACGATTTCGGAGTTTCCGTTCGAGTCGGTTATGGCGATCGAGAAGCCGGACGAGTTGGCAAAGTCGAATGTTAAAGGCACCTGGTTGATGGAAAATGGATTAATAAATCACCATAAAATTGAAAAAAGTTTAGAAATGGAAAAGCATCTTGCATTGAGCTTAAGTTTTGGATAAACATTCAAATCCTTCGTCATTTAAGTCTTCGATCGTCCGTCACTCGCCTGGTTGACGGAGGAAGACTGTGCTGCGACGGCTTGCGGATCATAAAAAGTCTCGTCCGCGACATCCGTCCCTGCGAGTCCTTCTTCGGCACCTCCCTCCCCGGCAAACATGAGGACGTTGTCTGCCTGATCGCCGAGCACCAAAGAATTGCCAGAAATAACCATCCTCATCTTGTCATTTTCATTCTCAAAATCCTCGGCCGCAAGTTCATCGGGTTGACTTTCAGGGGCAGTTTCTGGCATTGATTTCTTCTGCCTCCTTTGGGCAGGCGAAGCTGATGGAAGATCGATCACCAAGTTGGAGCTGGCAGAAGGTGACACCATCGTTTGCAGGTGGTGCGACATGTGACTCTTCCTGTGACCCGAAGTTCGAAACCTCTGGTCGCAGTAGAGGCACTTGAAAGGACGCGAACCCGTGTGGAGTCGCATGTGAACCTTCAAACTGCCTTTTGTTGAAAAGGACGAGTTGCAAACATGGCACTGGAACTTTTTCTCTCCTATTTTTCACAGAGTTATGATAACGATTACCAAAATATTACAAAAACATAGTTCAAACAAAATTAGCCTCACAACGTTTTCTATTTTTGTGTTTTTACGAGCAAATTGAACGAAAGGCGTTCGATGCCAACCTGGGTTGTGGGTGTTCAGGTGGCTGTCGAGAGTCGACTTAACTGTGAATCGTCGATTGCAGTGACAGCACGCGTACGGCTTCTCGCCGGTGTGGATTCTCACGTGCCTCACCAAGTCGCTGGGCTTCTTGAAGGTCTTGTCGCACGACAGGCACCTGTTCGTCTGCCGAACGTCGCTCTTGTTGCCCTTTCGAGCGGAGCTCGAATGTCGAGGAGCAGTTTGACCTGTCGTCGGCAGTTCTCCCGAGGCGGTGTCGCACTGCAATCGATACGAGTTTTATTATTGTTGTTGTTGTTATTGTTATTATCACTATTTTGTCGATGCTGTTATTAACAATATTATATACATTATCAATATCAACTAAAACTTTCAGCATGGAGCAGTCGAAGCGAACCTGAAACTTGCTTCCCTCCTGCTTAACTTCGAAGAGGATCTGCTCACTGAGAGTCAGCGACAGTTTGTCTTCATCACTGAGTGCTGATGGCAGTGCATTAACAGCTGCAACGTAAAAACCATCGGCCTCGTCAATAACCGTGACATTCTTTAGAAACATTCCTCGTTTTGAACGAACGAATGAATAAATAATGCTCATGAACTTTACCTCCATCACCTGCTGTAAAATCTTCCACCATTGAATCGACAGCAGTCCCCTCCACCCCTGTACTCTCATCCTCATTGGTCAGGAGGCCGAAGCCTTCCGGTTGCTTGTCGGTGGGGTGCTGAATCTGAAGGTGCATGATGAGTCTGGTTGAACTCCTGAAGGTCAAAAGACAATTGGGGCAAGTGTAGGGCGCCTGGTTGATCGTTCTCGACGTAGTTGTTCGGGCATCCTTGTTGGTTGCTGTCGACCGACAGTTCCTGTGTATGGTCATGTGTCTCTTCAGAGACCTACTCGAATTGAAAGTGGCCGAGCAAATTTCGCACGAGTGAAAGGGGATGCTTTCTATTTGTTTGAGGAGGCAATTGTCGTGTTGTTCTTGTTTCACATCCTGCTTGTCGCGGTCCTCGGAAACTTTGAAAGATTGTGCTTCTCCTGTTAATTCTGAAGCCAAGGAAGTCAAACGTCAAAATTTTAATCGCGATCGGACGTTTCTTTCGGACGTTTATCCCTCACCGTTTTGGTTGATGAGGTGTTGCTGGAAAGAACTGAGATCAGTGCACACTTCATCCCTCCACTGATGGTAGGCCATTTCAGCCTCCTGACGACCCTCCAGGGGGTCTTGACCTTCGACTTCGTGCGGCATGCCGGCGGTCCACGCCACGTCTTCGTCGGTCTGCATGACGTCGCCGAGGTTTTCCCTGCAAAAGTCGTCTTTCAATCAATAATGTTTTTGCAGTATTTCTCGGTCGTGACGATAAATAACAAAAAAAAAAGAGTCGAACGCGAACATCGGCGACTCACCCGTGTTGCGAGAGGAGAGAAGAAGCATGACCTCTGTGAATCGTTGTGAAGTCTCCAACAACATTCTGCTAATAAGTGCTTTTAAATGAGATATATAATTCGAATCTTATGTGTTTTGATTTAATTAATGTATTTTAAACACAATAACGATAAGGATTCAGAGTTTGATTAGAGTGGCGCACGTTCGAACAGAACTTGAAGACCATTTAATGTGGAGGAAATCTTTCTCTGAAGAGGAAGGTTTCGAGGGCGGAGCGAAACAACGACTCCCCTACATTCACTTAGACTAACAGAACATCACCAAGCCTTATGAAGATGTCTTAAGATGCTGCACAACATTCTGAAAAGAAAGAAACCTGTTGAGTTTGGCATCGGTTGTTGACGTCATTTTCCTGAACTTGAATTTGTTGCAGGATCAAATCGCCAGAGTGACTTGCACTTACAACCTGAAATCGATTTGCAATTCTGTCTTTTAAACAAATTCTGCAACAATCAACAATGAAATCAAATAATGAGTAAATAGCAGAGCATACATTCTATTGATAATCATCATCGTCGTCGTCGTCATCATCATCAATAATAATAATACGATCCTAGTAATAACCTGTTGCAGTGTTTTGACAAATTCAGGTGAGACTTCAATCAAGTTAAGTTCAGCAACATTTCCTTCCATGTCTGTTAAGTTATGAACGAGGTCCTGAATAATAAGAAAAATAATAAAATTGTTCAATTCATTGTTTATTTGTGACTAAAGAAGGAGTGCATGATATTTTAATCGACACCATTGCAATGCTATGTAGAAATACTGGGTGTTCATTCATAGCACCATCACGACATCACCGTCCGACGTTGAAACTAATCATTTTTTAATGGTCTTGGAAATGACCGAACAAAACTAAAAACTAAACTAAACAAAGACTCTTATAAACCTTAAGACATCATTCGATCACTAATACAAGAACGAAAATAACTGATCAACAAATCAGTGAATGTCAAAGACGAGCGTCGAAAGAAAGTCGAGACTCACGGAGGCGTCGTTTTGAATCGGGTCGTCGAGACGATGTCGCTCGACGATCGGTCGATTCAAATTCATCGATTGAAGGGCAACTTCTTGTCTGTGTGTTTTTATGTGTTTTTTGCAGTTCACCCTGGTCTTGAAGGCCTTTTGACAGTAAGGACAGATGAAGTCCCTTTTCTGAAAGAAAGTAAACTGCGGACGTGGAACCTCCGATGCCGTGCTTAAGAAGCCGTGCGATTATTACTACGACTATTAATTATTATTACGACCGTTGCTATGCAAATGAGCCGTAATTACATTTACAAGTTAAGCTGAGGACATTAATAAAATACTACTACTACTACATTTACAAGTGAACTTAATGACACGAACTGAGTCAAAATAAATAAATACTTATTGGTGGGTGCCGAATCGATAACAAACGATAATTTTATTAAATGATTAAAACCTCGCTGTGCGTCGCCATGTGTCTCTTCATGCTGCCGACGGTGGTGAATGCGTGGTGGCAGTGGTCGCATTTGTGCTCCTTCACCCCCTCGTGAGTCTTCAGGTGGGCCTTCAACACACCCCCTGACACAAATCCCTTGGAGCAGATTGTGCAGGTGTAAGGCTTCTCACCTGAATTAAGGCAAGAATTAAGTGGCTGGTTTAGAAAAATTTGTAATCGAAAGTTGAATCGATGATGATGCAATGAAGTTTGTGATGAAATAAAAAGAAGTTGATAACAGATTACATGGAATGTAAGTCAATAATTTAATCCATCACGTTGCATACGTCGCTCGGATGTCCACAAAAATAAAGTTGTATTTCTCCCAAGGGATCGATGATTGTGATTACGACGATGGAATGGAGGTTGCAACGAGCAAAAGACACCTGTGTGGGATCTGACGTGCTGTTTGAGGTGGCTGGATTTCTTGAACGCGTGATTGCAATATTGGCAGACGTAAGGTCGATTGTTACTCAAATCCCCTCTCGACCTGTTTGCATCAGTCTGTAGTGTGCCTAGGTTGTTAAACAACAAATATTTTTATAATAACATTTTTATAAAAACGACATTTTACAATAAAAGTTAAAAAAAAAATTACAATTGAATAACAATTAGCACCATTCCTGTTGCACTATCCATTACAAAGTTAATGACATTTTAGTCAAAGTTAATAAAATTTAGTTAATAACAATACTTACAACAATAACAATAATAATAAACTAATTACTCATTAAATAACCAAATATCAATGTAAATGATCACCTTGTTCAGTGATTGTGATTGGTTCCTGAAGAACGACATGAGGAACGTCGAGAACTTCTCCATTCGAGTTCGCATCGAGCTTCTTCGTTCGTTGAATGCCGTTCGTGTGCGTTTGCAGTCCTTCTGCCTTTTTGTCGAGGACGGCGTCTCGATCGTGGAAGGACTTCTCGTGACTCGCCCTGTGCCCGGAAGTTCGAAACTGTCGATCGCAGCTGCGACATTTGAACGGCCGAAGTCCTGTTTCGGGCGACGATCGAAACGATAGGTTTGAAAAACGTCGACGATCGTTAAATTCGTAAAATAGAAACATATTAAAATACAATTATTCAAAAATCAAACTTCAAAAAACCTGTGTGAAGTCTTGTATGAGTGTGCAAGCTGCTGTTCGAAGCAAACCATTTGAAACAGACGTTGCACTTAAATTCTCGTGCTCCTGAAAAAAGGCACGGATCGATCGTTGAAAACCATCGACATTGATTTTTTTAGACAACGAAAAACTATTTAAAGTCGATCGAGACGATAATTAACTCCGACGACCGCTAACCCGAGTGCGTCCTTATGTGGGTGGTCAGGGTGCTTTTGACGGAAAACGACCGATCGCAGTGGGGGCAGGAGTAGGGCCTCTCTCGGGTGTGCACCCTCACGTGCCGAATCAAATCGCTCGGTTTTTTGAACTCTTTCGAGCAATAATTGCACTGATGCCACTTGACTCCATTGACCTGTTTTAGCACGATGATGTTAATGTCACATTGTTGATGTTATCACGTTAATGTTACATCCCTAATGTTATATTGTTAATGTTAGACTTTAATGTTAAATTGCTGATGTTATCATGATGATCTTATAAAGGTGATGTTCCAACAAGATGGTAATCATCACTGCCACCACCCTCAATCAGCACAATAATCACCACAAACTACCTTTCTCACATAGTGTTCCTCCAAAGCACCTGTAGTGGAGTCATGCATGATAGTGGAGGACAGCTCACCTTCTTCTTTCATCAACTGATTAACTTCAGGTGTGCTGTTCATGAAGTTTTCATTGACAAGGTTGTCGTCATTAGCGACAATGTCGTTAATGAGGTTGTTGATGTTGGAGTTGTTTTCGTGCGAAGTTGCGATTGGGAGGCTGTCGGAGATGTGTTCCTGGTGGATGGAGAGTTGGAACTGCAAACATTCGACTGAATTTAATCACATTGCATCTCCATCAACAGCTTCACTAGCAATAACATTCTCAACACAGTAGCAATCAACACCTTAACAATCAACACTTTCAAAAGTAATTACATTCACAAGGTCAGACTCTTCAAGTTAATCTTTGAATAATAATGCTTGAATCGTTCAGTCAATTGATGATGTTGTCGAGTGACAATCAAGCCATTTGAAAAACCACAAATAATTTTGTAGTCAACAACATCGTGGATAACAATTGTCATCTTCCGACTCACCTCTTGAACATCGGAATTGTTGTTGTTGTTGTTAGGGTTGTCTTGATCATCACTAATGTTGTTGTTGTTGCTACTGACAACTTGATCTTCGTTGGTGCTATCCTTTGATGTCAGCATGGACTTCAAAAACCCTGTTTGCGGGTCGATCAGGTTCAGCAAGACGCCCTGTTGAGAAGGGAAAAAATATTTGCCCATCAAATATCTATTAATGTTTACATTTTACAACTGATAAGAACTTCTGAAATTGCCTATTGTTAATGAATGTATGATTACAACAATAATCAATTGATTAATTTATTATCATCATCATCATCATCATAACATGACATTTCTTACAACCTTCGAATCGCCATGGCAGCGACTGATGTGAGCATTAAGACTTCCCAGCTTTTTGAAAGCACAGCTGCAATAGAGACATTTAAAGCAAGACTCTTCCTTCACGACAGAGTGCACTCTCTGATTGGATGGGATTATCACTTTAATTATTTAAATTTATGTCACGTTATTCAACTAATAAGCCTCTCGCCTGTATATGTGCCCTAAGGTTTCCCCTTTGTGAGAAGGTTGAAGGACAGAAAGAGCAGGTGAAAGGTCTGTTACCTGTGTGTCTGTACAGGTGTATCACCAGAGCACCTTTCTGATTGAAAGCCTTATCACAAGAGTCACATTTGTAAGGTCGTTCACCTGATATGTTAACGTAACATATGAATCGGTAATAATACTTAATACATCGGGATTGTATATTTTACCTTTCAAATATTTCTAAATAAATGTTCTAAAAAATACTGATACAGTAATGGTTATGACAGTAACTGATTGCTAGTCATTAATTATAGATGATTGATAATTAGTAAGGGTTGACATAACAAGGTACAATCACCTGTGTGAATTCTAAGATGGCGCTCCAGTTGACTTGGTTTCTGGAAATTTTTGTTGCAATAGTCACACGCATGAGCGAACCCTGACCTGTCTATGAATCTCTTGTACTTCCGATGGGCCAATGATTGCCTTAATTAAACATTAAGTACCTATTAAACTTATTACTTTGTACCTCTTATATCTTTGATTAGTTTAACAAATTTATGTAATAATTATTAAACATAATGGCTCAAATAAATATGTTTATTGTAAACATGAAGAGCTCTATGGATAACTATTAAATACAAACTAATCTATCTATCTATTATTATTATTATTATTATTATTTATTATCATTAACTATCATTTGATAAATGGCTAATCAATCATTTTGATGGTCACTTTTACTTGAATTTGTTGTGAAGTTTCATATGTTCCTTCAGTGATAAGACTTTCTGAAAGCTTGCCTTGCAGTGAACACAACTATAAACTTTGGCAGAGCTAAAGATCTGGTTTGATCCCCTACCTGACCCAGTCTGACCTTGATCATTTAAAGTCGTTGCAGTGGTGTTTACTCTGGGAAGTCCAGAAGATGGTTTGGAAAGCAGAGAAGTGTTGGAAAGGTTGTGATGACTCCTTTGATGTCTGTCAAGTTGCGTCTGGAATATTAAGTGAGTAAGGTGACTAATTTTGAAACAAAACTATCAATAAGTTTTAATGAGACTTAATAATATTTACACATTTAATAATAAAGCAAAGCATATATACAAAAAGCCCCAACAAATATTGTGGCTCAGTTGTCAGATTTTGTGATGCACAGAGAAACCTCAAACAACTGAGAAAATCTTGGCATCGGTTTTCCAATTTATTTTGAATTCAGCAAATACCTGGTTTGGAAATTCTTCGAGGCAAATGTGGCATGGAAAGGTTTCCTCCTTGAAATGAAGAAGGATGTGAGACTTCAGTGAAGCCAACCTTGAGAACGTCTTGTTGCATTCAGGGCATTCCTGAAATCCATTGATCGCAAGGTTAACAAACTTTTATAATCATGTTATAATTCATTAATTTGATAATTATTTTGTGTTATTACTATTTTAATACAATTAATATTAACAATAATTGATTTTTGAGATATTATTAATATTAACAATAATTGATTTTTGAGACAAGGTGACAAAAGGTTAGATCAAGGAAATGAATTACTAGGCTAACAAATAAATAAATAAATAAATAATTTAGACAAGTTTGCGTTCGGCCGCCATTTCGAGTGCCTCGTGCGTCCGAATCGGGTGCGAAGGCATTGCAATCTCCTCCGTCGATCGAGTTGACAAATTAATTGCAAGTTATAAAATAATCGACTGCAAAATTATATTAATAATATAATTATTCTGTCCACTCACCAGGCATTGCTTGTTGTGTATTGCAGCATGCAAGGTGAGGTTGTACTGCACCGTGAAGGTGAGATGGCACTCTTCGCACCTGTACAGCGATTCTTCGTCGTGTCTCTTCAGATGACGTTGAAACTTGCTCCACTTCTCGAACTCTTGTCCGCACTGATCGCAACGGTGACGCGAATCTTCTCGGGAATCGAAGGGCGCAGCGCCGGGGAGAGACGAGGTGCTCGTGGAGAGGTTTACTGTTGAACCGGCGGAGGTGGTACCGATGCCAAATTGTTGTTGTGGTACCTTTCATAATGTCATTACAATAGATGTTAGTTCTTTGAGTTTATTTTAAGTTTCTTTAAGTTTTTATTGTCTTTGAATTTGGTATAATGTTACATGTCGTTTATTATATTTGTGTTTAATTTACATTCACTATTAATTAATATAATGTTTACCACTGGCCAAAAATAATTGTAAACAATATTTTAAAAAGAACCGAAGCTGTGGACGCAAAAAGCCCATCGTTCATTTCAGACAGAGGCAGGGCGATCCTGGCCAGTGAGGTTGGGGTGACAAGCCCCAAGTCTGACCTTGATTTGTTAGGAGATTCTGTATACAAGCTGTTCAATTGCACAAGGCACGAGTTATTAATGGCTACAACATTTTCTAAGTTCTGATTGGTTAGTGTGGCAATTGGGGCAGTGCCAAGAATATTTATTGGTTGACTCTGTAATGTGAAATCCTGCAAATGAAATAAACACTGGTGAATAAAAGCAAACCACAGCAGCTATTGAACAAAAATCATAATTGATAACATCAGAAAAAATGTTAATCATTGACTCACACTGGTGTTTAATGCTCCCTGTTGAACAATTTGGTACTGGGTTTGAACCAGTCTGCCTTCTCCTTGTCTTGTGAGAAGAAAAGGTTGCAGCATAAAAACTTGATTCTTGAATCAAATAAAGCAAATAATCTATAGCTGAGAATCCATAACAAAAATAAAAATCATTGATAGATTAAATGAATTTCAAACTATGGTAGATTAACAAAAAAACTGACAAATTAACAAAAAGCACTAGATAATAAGACTCACAGTACTGTTATTTTTATTGAATGTTATATTTGCAGGAATAGCTTGTGAATTTGTGTGACCACTCTTGGAACCCATTTTGACTTGTGTTTTAAGTTCTGAAAGTGTGATTTTGTCCATATCATTTGATCCCGGAACTACAAACGACACCACAACCACCTCAGAAAACTTCACATGTCAAGACTTAGTGACATTTCTGAACATTCAACAGCGGAAATTTGATAAAATAACGTGAAACATTAAACAATGGTCAGTGGACTTAATTGATAGACGTGGGGTGTGGAAAAGTAGTTTTAATTGGAGAGTAGGCCAGCGGATAACCAAGCTCATTTGAACGAGATCGAAACCCTGGCAGCGCATCAGCGACCACTCAGGCCATCTCCCACACCATCAAGGTATCCATCCGCCAAAATGCCCCTCGATTTTCATACGCTTCCGCGGTTAAAACAGAAACTTAGACGGTTATAGAAATTCGTATAAACACAAGGAACAATTTCAAAAGAATAATTTAAAAACCTAACTATACCTGACGTATTGTTACGAAACAAATTGCCAACCGATGTTTTGACAAACGCCATTTTAATTGAAATTATCGCATGGACTATAATGTGCGAGTAATGTGATTTAATAGATTTTTAAAATATTTTTTATACTAATTAAAAATGCATAAATTGAGCGAAAAATGAAAAATCTTCATGGTTTTAAAATGATTCGTAGTCATTTTCTTTTAAGTTGGACGAGTGGACGTGCTTCGACGCGCAATATTTCTTTATGATTTAGAATAGTTCCAGCAGAACTATATTTGTGTATATTTAAACGGATTTACTTTACATTGCATTTTAACTCCATACTATAAAATAAATTTATATTTCATGCTTAAAATGGCTTGCCACTTGGTCATAACCATTGCTTCTAAAAATTCGAGCAGCTGAGAAAAAGTGAATGAGATAATTTAAAGAAGAATTCTAAATATTGATAATTTTTACTTAAATGGTGGGTGATACAAACTAATCAAGGTAGTTATTAAGAAAACATTCTTCTATCAACAAATCCTTGCTTGCCCATCACTGCCCCCTATCGGCGGCCCTGGATGATGGATACATATTTTGACAAGTCAGGTGTGTAACAATCGACAGCAGATAATCGACGGTCAAAGCAGCCAAGCGATTCAAAATAAAAATTTGTGAAATAGCAAGGTTTACAAAAAGTTGTAACAGTTCCTGACAGAAACTTATTGGAGATAAAGGCCCTTCTGACTTTTTGTGAGAAACAAAAAAATGCCATCTCGTCAGTTTGAGCTAGGGTGGGGGTGGTTAATTGCTTTGGCTCGGGGGCCATGGTTGGCGGAGGGCCGCACCTTTTATAACTTCTTACTCGCCATCAGAAAATGGCTTGTTTTTAGCGAGATTGTGTGCTACCATGAAGCCTGCCTCTGTAGCACACTCTCGAAATGCCGATTGCTTCGTAAATATGGTCTGTTGCTTCTTCAGCTTCGTTACACACTCTGTAGCTATTTTCCTGCGTTCTTGGACATTTTGCTACCAAACTCGCCATGTTTTGTTTGGCGGTGTCGTTTCAAAAATGCCCGTTCATAAGCATGCGCAGTAGTATCCGGTTATTAAAATGTGGAGCTAATTTCCTGTGACACTTTTAGGGAAGCAAGTCTCGGTTTAAGTTAGCCTCGGAACTAGCAGTTTAGCGTGATCAGTTTGCGAAAATTTTAAAATTGGAAACTGTTTTTGCTGAATGATTCCGCGGGCCGCAGGAATCTATGGCGGGCCGTAAATTGCCAACCTCTGAGCTAGGGTTTTCTCTCCTGGGAAAGCTTAAATGACGTCCCTAGTTCTTCATTCAAAGGCTCCAAGTTTTGATTTTGATGAAGAAATGCCAGGAAATTATACAGGATTTTGAAATTGGAGGGGATAACCAATAGCCGGGGTGTATCTGTCTAACTGGTTATTTGATGACCATTATTTTTGCTTATCTATGACCAGGGGCTGATCTAGAACACTTTGGCGGGGGACCGCAAATTGGAAGCAAATTGGCGGATTTAGGAGGGACATAGCTACTAACATTTTCGTCAAATGTTGTAAATTATTGAAATACAATTTTAAAAAAATTAAATTAAAAAAGATCTAATTAATTTTTTTAGATTTTAAAAATCACGATGGTCCATGGTCCTCCACGTCCCCTAAATCCGTCACTGTCTAAACTTACACACAACTTGTTTATAAGTACACCCACCATCCCTATGGGTTCACAACTTTTTAGCCCAAACATGAATCCTAAATTCAACCTTCACATTTCTAAATTTCATCTGAACAAATGTAATGCCTTATCACGGCGAAGAGCAGCAGCCACTAAGGTTATGAATTTCATAATTTTGTTCGTGGTTATGTATTTG
The DNA here is from genome assembly GCA_011800805.1 of Hirudo medicinalis. Classification (NCBI taxonomy): domain Eukaryota; kingdom Metazoa; phylum Annelida; class Clitellata; order Hirudinida; family Hirudinidae; genus Hirudo; species Hirudo medicinalis. The sequence goes on along the minus strand of MPNW01000177.1, from coordinate 161,732 downwards.
TGCTTGTGGCTATATATATATATATAGTACATCAATTACTCCTAACAAATCACGTTTAACATTTACAATAGTAATGATTGAATTTTAGGAGTTTTTGTTTGAAAATAAGCATTTATCACAAAAGGTTCTCGAGATAGCAGCATACAATTCTCAATAAAAATAGTTTTTTTAAACATTTTTAAATTTCGAACACAAAAGAAAGTATTTTTGGACTCGAAAACAACTACTTCACCCCAGTGATTTTCCATCAAGGTCATTCAAAAGGCCAAGGCATAACTAACCATAAAGGCAGGGTAAAACAAGAGGATGCAAGGGGAGCGATTGTGATGCGTCATTAATCAATATTTATAATGGATTTTTTTTCAAAAGATTTAATGTAGTATTTTTTCGATGTGATAAAGAAACTTATTTAAAGCCACGGTTGAAATCGGCATTCTTTTTGCATTTTAAACGTTGTTAAATTGTTTACGTTGTCGTAACTTACTGGAAAATCATTCATTATACTTGACTGCTCCTTAGATAATTATGTTTCCAAATGAATAAAAAAAAAAAACCCTCACATTGTAACAAGTGATTTGATTGGCTGATAAGGTTTCCTCTCCTAGATAAGGCCGACTGTTTGCTACATTGGTCTGTTTTTCATTTGAGCTGTTTCGAAGATTGCTGTCCGTCGCTACATTAACCGGTTATAAAGCGTCATATTGAAGATCGGTCAACTGCAATTAAAAGTTGGTCGATGTGTCTGCTATTTGTTTCAAGACAGGATACAAATGCATTTGTTAGAGAAGCAATTGGTAATTTTGTTCAAGAAAATGTCCCTCTTCTGCAAGAGCTGTCTTTGGAGAGGCGCGTCATTTTAAAGACTTTAATTATTAGGCGAGAGTACATTAACCATCAAGAAAAGAAAATCTTTGAGTTTCCTATCGGAGTTCGGATCAGTTCATACGCAGGTCGGTTCATTCGAGAACATTCTGCTGTGAGACGGCAATCTCTAGTTGTAATCTTTTAGCTTTGTTTAATTTCATTTTTAGAAATATATATTGAATAAACGAATGTTACAAATTTACTTTTGAAGCACAGATTTGCAACGTTCCAGCGTTTTATTTATGAATTTAGATTATATCTTTTGCCATGAGGAAGTTATATGAAATGGAGTTTATAGCTTGAGATATTTGCTTTATTGCAAAGTATTTCATGAATTTTTTCAAGATTTCTGCGATTTATGTTTATTTCTCATGCTCTGACATCAACAATATTTAAAAATTAGATCTCAATCACGATACATGAATCATAAGTTTTGTTTTTATTTTATTGTCTGCAATTCTATCAAAATTATTGCTTTTTGGTTGACTTTTGTTTGGTACTCTCCTTTGAAGCTGTTAATTAACTTTCACATTTTCATTTTGGATGTTTTTATGTTTTAATGAATTGAATAAGATAATCACAGATATAAATGGTTTCTTCGATTAGGACCGCAAAAGGTTTCATGATTTGTAAACACGTGCAAACTACCAAAGGCGAGGAGAGACGTATTAAAAGTTCGGAGTTTGGTTTTAGTAAATTTAAATAATTGCATTCGGTCATGATGTTCGTCGATTAATTTGCGAGTTGAGGAAGCATTTGGAACGGGACTGGATAATAACTCGTGAGTCGAAGGATCGATGGAAAATGAATCGAATAGCATGATGCAATTTCGAGTTACGCGTTCTGTCGGTCTGCCGAGAATCTTGCATCGTGTTTTCTTCTTTGTTTAGTAATAGTAATGAGTAGTAATAATAGTAATAACAATAACATATGTTTAATAATAATAACAACACATGTTTAATAATATTCAATTCAATAATTATTTAATGTAATTTGAGGAGTAGGTGCAATCAGACTGTGATAGATTGTTGTTGAAAGTGGACATGCAGAGAGATAAGCAATGATATTCCACTGTTTATGCTTATTGATGGAGTTTCACGAATCGCCGAAGCCGACGGGAATGGCCGAAATAGCCGAGATAGGAATGAAGACGACGACGATGAAGAACGGCAGAGCTATTAAAAAAAGTGCCTGTTCGGATGCAAGGGCAACGACAAACATTGCGATACGACCCACTTTTTTGCGTTCGTGGCCTTGTGAAATGACTTTCAGATGTTAAAGGCTCCCGCAGAGAGCAGTGTCTTCCGAAACAAAACAGGGCAGCCTATGGGAAATGTTGTTACTTAAACTGAATAAAATCTAGAGAAGAAAAAGGAGAAGTAATTTTCAATAATTAATGCGATTATTCATCAGAATTTTTCGAGGGAGCGTTCTCATTTTTAGAAAGTTTGCAAGGCATTCTAGATTGATGTTTCTAAAATTTCTTTCTTTTATTTTACAGGTATTTGAAATATCCAACTAACCCTTGCAAATCCGACACCTATTACTACCAAGCACAACACCACAACTGAACAACAATTTCTATCTTGCTTTATCAACATCCTCAGGGCATCCAACATTAAAAATTGAGGTAAATTTAAAGACTTTTATATATACATATATATGTATGTATTTCGATTTATTTCCAGAAAACAAAATGCCTGGGACTGGATCATCAGAAGAATTCAGTGATGATGATGATTTCATGATATTTCCTCTCACTGACATTGATCATCATCATCAACATCCAAGCAAAAACAAAGCCAAAAAGTACGACCAGCGCATCGAGGACGGTTGCGTGCCTCGCTCGAGGTCCGTTTCCGACGACCGCAGTCCTCTGACGCCCATTTCGGAGGACGGGTCGTTCTCGCCCGGAAGTTCGACGTGCAACCGAGGAATCCCCGTTAGTGGTTTGGCATCGACAAACGATTTATAAAATCAATCAATTTAAAATTTATCTCCATATAATTTCTAGTCAGCACGAAGTCTTCCACACAGTTGAATGTAGCTATTTACTAGTTATTTGTTGATGGATATTGTTGTCATCCTTGTGTGACTCTGTTGACAATGAGGCACTCATTCCAAAGTTCCTTGAATAATTTGATAAGATGAATCTTAATTGTTTCATTTTTTTTTTATTTTTCACATTGACAGAATAGAATGAATGTTAATTTGTTTTCAGATTAATCCTATTATGCCACACCTTTATCTACATCACCACCACCACCATACTTCCAACAACTCCAACAACAACCTCTCGAGTTCTCCGAGACTCAATTGGATTCATGCTCTGAAGCTGATCAAAGGTCTGAAGGATCCTTGGGAAAGATTCCGCATCGTGGATCGCGCGAGCGAGTTCGCCACGAGACACAGGTACCACGCCCTGAGGAAGCAGTGGATCGCAGACCGCGTCGAAGTCAAGATGGAACGAGAGGTGGTGGTTTTGGCGATTAAATGCAATGGTTGTGATGATGGAGGTTAATGTGAGAATGTGAGACGATGAACTCGTAATCATTACGACGGTGCTACTGAATCATTTGGTCGTTATTCTAAAGCATTAAAAATTATTTGCAAATTCATGAATTAGTAAACTTCTTTTTATGAGAACATTGAGATGTTTTATTGCAGCCCTTTGACAGAGGAGCCATGAGGTGCTGCTATAGAATGTAAGTTTAACATGTCCTATGTATTATTATTGTTGTTGTTGCTGCTGCTGCTGCAACGACATCATCATCGTCATTGTTGTTATGGTTGTTTGTTGTTGTCGTCAGCATCATCATCATCATTATTATTGAGGTCATAGTTTATCATCAACCTTCTATTGATCATTTGATTATTGATTGATTGTGGCCTCCTGTGTGTTATTGTGTGCTTTGTGTTGGGTGCATAGACGATGATGATGTCATCGACAAATGTTCATTTGGTTATTGTCAATAACACTTGTGTCAGTGTTACCAACAATGGTGCCATTATTACCATCACATAGAAAAAAGTTGCCAACCTTTGGCAAGAACAGGGACTGGAGGCATGCCCACAACTACGTTGCCAAAGCGTACGTCGGCGGCCGGGCAGACAGGGAGGCATACTTCAAGGACGTGAAACTGCAGATGGATGCCAAATTATGGGGTGAGGAATACAACAGACACAACCCACCTAAGAAGGTAATTGCTCTAGGATGTGCTTCTAATTGGCTGAATCGGAGACGATGTTCCTAAGTGTGCGTGTAAATGTCGTCGTGGCACTTCAACTTCGTTTATTCGAACTTTGTCAATAATTAATTTATCCTCAACCTCGTGAATAATTCATCGAATTGATCGAATCGTGCGAAACTTTCCAAGGTGGACATAGTCCAGATGAGCGTGCTCGAATTCTGCAACAGACCTCCAGGCGAACGGCTTTTCCACTTGGAGCACTTTATCGAGGGCAAGTACATCAAATACAATTCAAATTCTGGATTTGTTGAAGAACATCTCAGATTCACTCCACAGGTGATCATTGATTGATAGATTGATGTGCATGCTTGATGTGCTTTTCTGTTTTATCAAATCTCCTGCATTGAGTTTTGATTGATTGGATAATTTGTTTGCTAATGATCTATCTATGCATCTCCAATTAGAATTTCTTCTATGCCTTCATAAATTATTTTCCTTTGTCATTTATGATTGTTAAAGTCAGCTTGAAATTATTATGATTATGACTGGTTATTTAATTGTTGATGATCGTTGTGCACGTGTAACATGTTTGTTTGCAATAACATTTCAAACTCCTTTATCGAGTCTTTGTTAATGTTCTTAATTTCAGGCTTTCAGTCATTTTACATTCGAGAGGTCGGGACACCAGTCGATCGTCGTGGACATTCAGGGGGTCGGCGACCTTTGGACCGATCCTCAAATCCACTCGGCAGACGGGGCGTACGGAGAGGGCGACCTCGGTACGAAAGGCATGGCTCTGTTCTTCCATTCTCATAGATGCAATTCTATCTGCGAGTCTTTGGGGCTGTCGAGATTCGATCTCGCTCCGACCGAAGTGGAAGCATCGAACGACTTCGAGAACGTCTCGGTTCGTGTCGTCAATGTTTTGTCGAAGGGCTCTAAATGGTTTTGTTGGACCTAGTGTAAATAGTTAATAATTAGTTCATAATGTATGTTCAAGATAAGAATATAAGGTAAGATATTTAACATCAATTTATGTCCACATGATTCATAATCTGATGAATTTATGAAATCTCGACAACGAAACTTGCACGACCACAGAAGTCCATGGCTACTCGTGTGAGAGGCGAGGAAGAAATGTGCGTGGCTGCTTCTCCGTCGGAACGTAGCGATTTGATTCATTTCCTGGAAAGATGCCACCACATGTCGACCCGTTCGTCGAGCTTCGTCAGCGACGTGGGAGAGATGAGCGACGTGGACGACGGCATCGGGGACGAACCCTCCTCTCCGAGGTGAGCGACCGTTCGATCGACTCGAACGTTCGGATGTATCGGAATCTCGCTTTGCATCTCGTTTTACGTCCGTTCAGTTTGTACGGCAACGGACACGTGTCTCGTCAAAACGGTCGCGACGGAGGCCACGTCGGCTGCGAGGACGACGCCGACGGGAGTCCGATGATGTTCTCTCCATCTCTCGGGAGTTGTAACAGGCAAAGATTCTTCAGCGAATCAGAAGATTCTGTGTCTCTCAACAGAGTTGAGGTTAATTTTTGTTAAATTTAAAATAAAGAAATTAATGTTTGAAATTGTGGAACATATGTTAACATTTGATTTGATTAGGATGAGTATAGACTTCAGTTTGAACTCGAGAACCACGAGAAGGCTCGACCGGCGTGCGTCGAACACGAGATGAAGTCGAGGAATCTTCAGGCCGTCCGCAAGATCAGCGACTCGGTGCTCGGACAGGTTCGAAACTTCGAGGACTTATAATTCAAAACTACCGACTATTTTGTTCTGCTGCTTTGACTCCCTATTAAATGTTAATGGAATAATTTAGGCGCCTCTGACGCTATGCAAATGGCACATTATAAATTAACTATTATTATTATTATTATAATTAGTTGCTGAGAATGATTACATGTCATCGCCGCCATCAGATTCACCACGAATTGGCCAAGTACCATGAGATGGGGAGATTCTGTGACAAGAGGAACGCAGATGAAGCTGACATGGAAGCTGCCATTTTCCACGAGAGGTTTGCAGCCGAACTTGGCGTCAAGGAGGCTTCTATGACTCTGGCTTGTGTGTACTTTGACCTGCCCAGAGAGATCATGGTCAACATCAGCTTGGAGGTTTCTATTTGCTTTTATTGACCATTAACAATTATTACTATCTCGTTTTTTTTTTATGATTGAACATTGTATTATTAAATTGCAAACATTAATTATTATGTTAATTGATTAACTAACGAAATGATTGATTCTTGATTGATAAGAAACAGCTACTAATATTGATATGCTGGTGCAGGCACAAAGTATTACTATTCAGTAATCACGTTCGGTTTGTTATTAGTAAAAATAACTGCAACCAAACCGAGTGAAATGAACATTAAATGATTCAGAAGTCGGAAAAGAATCTCGAAAAGGGCGTGGAGTACATGTTGATGGCAGCCGATGCGGGAGACCGCGGGGCTATGCTTTACTTGGCCAGAGCTTATGAAACGGGGTCGGGGCTCGACCGACCCTGGTGAGTGCTGCGTTCTGCGTTTCGAATGGAAATGCTCATCTTGAAACATTGTTTTATTTGCCTTATCTCAGTCGTTCTTACAAGAAGGCAGTCGAATGGTACGAGGCAGTTTTGGATACGAACTCCGAAGATGCGGTCGGAGAATACGATCCCACGTCGGACTGCCCCTCGTACGAGATCCTGTCGAGGATGGCAAACATGTACCTGACCGGAGAGTACGACCTGGATAAAGATCCATCTTATGCAGGTTCAACAAATTTCATTGCTAAACCTAAGTTATTTTGATTCGTCGCATGTCCGCCTGTATTTTTGCCGCCAACGTTCTACTGCAGGCGATCTGTTCACGAGAGCAGCGGAATGTGCCACGGCTGCCATGAAGGGCAGAACTGCCAACAAGTATTATGCCCTGGCTGAAGAAGCTTGGGCATCAGTTGAAGAGGAGTGATTATGATTACTATGATAATGATGATGACAGTTTAAAACGACGACAGTCGATATTCATGTTTTTCATTTATCTTCTTCCACCTATCACGGCCGTGATCTCGGGAATTTTTAACTCGAAAATGTCCTTCGTTCGCGAACGGGCATGCGACTTTGGTTTGTCTCGTGTTCTCGGTCAATTTTTAGAGCTTGTTGTAAAGCAATATTTGGCATTTCTTTTATCATTTCAGCTGTCACAGCTACCATTTCTTGCTTTGAATATTTTAGAAAGATTTGCAAGAGCAAGATTTTAATGGAATCAATGAATGATTTCACTGCTGTTTTTTTTAATTTGGCTACTGCTGTTTTGCACCAAGAAAATTGGCTGAAGTTTGCAGAAACAAAGGTGGTTGCGAATTGTTGGCGAGTTTAACATTAATGTTCTTCCTCTTGATATTTTTTATCGGAGTCGTCGCTTCGTTTATCCCGTGGAATGCGTTTCCTCTTTCACAGTTTCGTTCTGCCGTAAAATCCGCGATTCTATTTAAACATTCATTTTATTTTAAAGACTACAGCTGTTGTGATGGGATTCTTACGATGACAGGCTTTGTGATGTGATGCAGTGCTTTCTTTGGGACTCGAAAGTTGTGATTGCAACGAAAGACTTATGTTTTCATTTTCATTGTTGTCTTGATGGCAACAAACCGTTACTTGATCACCATCTTTCAATTTTGCCAACAATTCGATAGAGGTCCAAATGTGAGAAATGGGTGTTTATCCTTCAAAAGCCCTTGCAGTGGAAGTTGGTTGAAATTGTCATGTCAACACTGAGGAACAATCTGATGTTATTCATTGGAAATGGTGTTGGTGTTTCATGACTTTTGCCTGCTTTTCTCTTGATTATTTACGCTGCACTTTGAATATTTGATTTATTATCCTATTGGAACCATGAATTTCCTGTCGAGACGTATGTGATGTTTGACGATCGAACGATTTGTTGATTTAAAAATTCTTACTTCTCGATGGAATTTCACCAATTTGACAATCGCGAATACGAGTGCAGATGCGGATATCCGTTAATGTGCTCTCGAAAATAATCACCCGATTTTTTGATTGCCAAACTTTCTTATATCTTAACATCTTATTAACATTGTTGGTGTCACCGCCTCATGTTTGTGAGCTTGAAACGAACGTTAAGAATTTATTCAACTCTTTGGAAACTCTCGTGAACGAGTCGTTTGTAGTTAATAACAGCCAAATACTGTTAACATGCCATCCAACTTTTCCGTTCGGGAGTACGTTCGCTTTGATTTTTTTTCTTCCAGTGTTTTTAAGAATCGGGTGTGGTTGCGCAGGCATGAGTGCATGACTCGGTGAACAACGCTTAGATGACCCCATTGGACAGTGACAGCGTTAATGGATTGACGTTGTGGAGGTAGAGCAACATATAGCTGGTCAATTTTGGTAATCGTGCAGATTAGGGAGCAATGAATCCCAAGGAAACAGAGCATTAAACGTTTCATTTGTGTAACGGCGTGATGGCTCATCAGATGTGGCAGCTCTGCTTTTTGGAGGTGATGGCTTCCAGGAACTAAAGCTATTTCTATGCTTGTCATGTCCTTAGTTGACTCGAACCTCCACATTTCTAGACCAAATACTGATTGTTTTAGCCTGTCTTCCTGATAACGATGCAGATGAGACAGGTAATTGCTAGCCTACGTGTGTGTAAGCAGGATCACCCGGTGAAACAATCGCTACTTCTAGCGGAGTCGTTTAACTAATAAGGGTGCCGATTCGATGGCAAATACTAACGAGTAGTTGGGGCGGTCTCAGAGTTTATTTGAACTTATCCTCAAACCATTATCCTAATTGTAGCAATTTCACTTTTGACAGCCTTAGCGAAAGAAAATTCTCAGTTTAGTTCACCAGTTACACATACGACGTATTTCAAACTCTTAGGAAATAGGTTACATTTTAATTTCAGTCAACCGCAAGTTCCCTTTGCGATACAGACCTGAAATAGAAAATTTGTAAAAATATAACTCGTTCATATACACGTAACTTAAGATCGCTTTTTAACCAAGTTATATGAAATTTCTGGATAATTATGTGGACATGCCACAAGAAATGTCAAAACGCCAAGAGAATTGCATAATCAGCTACTTAAAAAATTGAATAAAAACATCCATATCAAATAAAACCTCGATTCGATGCACCTCAAAAAAACGCTATTACATCACAACGCAAGTTACTTGCTCTTTGACAAAAAATCTTATATTTTTAAACTGGTGAGAACCTACAAATGTATAAGCGTTCAGATGATACAATAAAAGGTCTGAAAATAATATTAAATCTTAACAGGCGAGGAGGTACTTTCATCATTTCAAACAAACTTTTGAAATAATTTGAGAAATTATTGACGGTCGATGGTGATTAATCGAACATTTTGTCATTAAATGAATTGAAAGGTTCACCACCTCGATACAAGGACATCCTTCGTAATCAAGAGGTTCACAACAAATTCAAAACAAAAGCCAAGAATGCTTCCATAGCAACCATTATCCAAACTTCCTAAGAAATAAGTTATACATTTTTGTTATTTGTTTATCTTATCATCAACATTAGTTAAACTTTGAGCAAATTAACCACCAGCAATCAATCACCAGCAAGTTAAAATGGAAGCATCATACATGTGAATTAACATCAATATCTCACAAGTTAGGTTCTCATAATTTAAACAACTTGCATATAGATCAGTATCGTTTCTTAAAATCGTCAACCGTTAAGTCCTCCATCACAGCTCACAGCTTCACGAAAGACACATCAGAGCGTTTGCAGTCAGTGAATCGAGACTGAAGTAACAATCCAAAAACTTGAAGGACAAAATTGGGCAGGCTAGGCTAAGGAATATCCCAAGCTTAAAGGAACTGATGTTTATGAAACCTTAACTCGATAACCAAGATGTGAGAGTGAATTTTCTGTATTGGAACGTCTACGTCGTCACGGGTCATTAAGCGAGGAGAAAAATAACTTAGGAAAATAATTTTGACAATAAAATTAAGTAAAAAAAAACCATAACGAGAGTCTCATGTGAATTGAATTTATACAAGTTTTTCAGATGCAGTCAAAACTTCAGGAAGAGCTTTTTTCAGTTTTGGATAATTTCAGCACTTCCATTCATATTACATTTGAGCATTCATAATTTCAGTCAGACATAAACAAAGGGAAGGACTGCTACGTCTGTTGTGATTCTCCATCGCAAACTAAAGCCGCTAAATTCGAAGGGAAGGACCTGACATTTTGCTGGAGAGATGGATCCTTCAGGAGGGCGCTGACCAGTGGAAAAGACAACTTAGAGTCTTCAGAATTCTTGTAGTCCCTCAGGTATGTAATATTCGAATGGTGGCGCTGGACGGGCTTCCCTCGTCCTCTCTCTTTCGTCGCCATTTCGCCCGGTTCAGATTCGGTCGAGGATGCCTTTCGCAAAGTCTTTGTCCCAGGCACCTTTAAATCCTTGAAATTCAAAATAATATTGATGGTAATGTTAATTCTGCTTAAGCAACTAACATTGTTCTAGTAAAGAAGTCTTAATGGACCAACTTGTGGACTGGCATTGCATGGCATTGGCTCAAAAATCTGGAAATTTTTCCTGTTCAGCAGTGGTGTAGACAATTGAACTTGTTCTGCAAAGAGTGGAGACACAGCTTTGATCTTCTGAGGCTGAACCTGGAAGGCCTGGAGGTGATGATGATGTTGCATCCATTGCTCGTAAGAATTGAGCGACGACCTGTGAAAGGGGAATCGCCGATCGGGAAGCGAGTCAGACTGTTGGAATTCGAACGGCCGTCGATGCTGCTGCGGTCGTTGTACTTCATCGGAGGCACGGTAATCTTCCTCGACTTCGACCGAATCGAGGAGCGGGAATTGGAAGTCGAGGATGCTGGGAGGCCGAGGTTGGTTGGGAAGCTTTGGACTCGAAGAGCTGGTCACCCAATTAAAATCAGAATAGCTGCCACTGGCGTTGCTACTGCCCGGTCGATCGGATCGAAATCCATCGCAACCGATAAACTCGTCGGATTCGAACTCGAGACCTCTCGAGCCTGCAAGCCTCATTTTAGAATTCCTTGCCACGTCCTCGTAAGCAGGAGGTGGCGGTCTGCACGAAACCTCTTCAACTTCCTCGACTTCTTCGAGGCCATCTTCGGACTCGACGTCGCCGACGTTCTCGTCGATGGAATTCTTCTGAAGAGACTGGTTCAACATTCCAGAGCCAGTATTGTTCTCTTGAGAGTAGCTGAAAATGTTGTTAATGCTGTTCTGATGGTAGACAGGCATGTTGTAGACAGAAAGTGGTGTACTTTTGTACATGCAGTGTCCAACATAGTTCTGGAGAGGCACTAAATTGGTTATGTGTTCTGTTGAATGGACAGGTGCACACTCTAAGGACCTCAAATGCCTCTTCATGAGTCGACCACTGCAACTCGCCCTCCACAAAAGACTTTGTCGGCCGGAGCTGCCCGTCGGATGACGAGTTATGGGATGTCGATGTAACAGAGCTTGATGCAGTTGTTGTTGCTGTTGTCGTTGTTGCGGCTGCTGTCGGGAATCGTACAAGTAAGGACTCAGCGGAGTGCCCAGATAGGAAGCATGACGATAGACACTAGTAGCGGTATTTTTGGGGGTGTCTGTAAAGATGTTAATTTATGTTAATGAACAAAGAAGTTGATATATTTCTGTTAGAATGTAATAACTGAAGACTCACTGGAACCTAGAGCAAGGCACGGATCAAGGGGAGATAGATTGGAAGAAAGAGGAGTGACCGTAGTGAGGTTCCGAGAGTCCGAGTTTGGCGGAGTGTCGATGAGGATCTCGTTGTCCATTAGATTCAAGTCATCAAAGTTCAATTCCTCCAAACCTTTCTTCAACACAGGAACCATTTTGTCTGATGCTGTCAAGTTGCTGGCAAGACTTATTGGGACAGAGGTCTTATGATCTTTCTCTTCCTTGAGTGAAGTCACCCCTACAAACAAAATGAACCTCTCAAATGTCAAGACCACCTCTCATTCACTTATTTCAAAATTATAATAATAATCATGATGACATAACACACTTATAACGACATACTCTGCATGGCTTCGCTGCTGTCAATATGGTTCATGGTTTCTGACACCTCATTCTTCATCTCCAAAGAGACATCCACTGCTTCCAAACTTTTGAGACTCAAACAAATATTAGATTTTCTCTCATCGAAGCTACTGGAGGGGAGTCCGTTACTGTGCTCCGAAATCTCGGGCAGTGCATCCCCATTAAGGTTAGCACCGTTCGGTCCAATACGTTCATCAATACTTGGGGTGGTGTCCGTGCTGCTGACGCTGATGGAGGTGGCGACGACAACGTGTTGCGGGTCGTCTGCGTGGTCGAATGCCTGTCCATTGCCGGCGATCCGATGTCTCACGCCGTTTTCCCTGCCTTTGCCGGCTTCTCGATCATTGTCCTGCGAGTCGCTGGGGACATATTTTTCTGGCCACCAACCTGCATCTCTATCTTCCTGGTGTTTCAGTTCTGCCAGACGTGGGTTGATGGTTTGCTGGAACTTCTGGGTTGCTTTGCAGAGGTTGCGAAGATGAAGGCACCACTCCTTGGAACGAGCGAAGCACGACAGTCGGACTTCATTGCTCGCCCCGCAAGTGACCTCGAACTTTTTTCTCTGAATAATAATAAAATTATAAATAATAAAATATCTACAAGCTAAAAAAACGTTAAGAAATATTCTAAGAAGTCTCCGTAGTTTCAAAAACAAAAAGCTTTAATGATGAGGGAAGCTATAATTTAACCCCTTTTAGCGGTCGACCCGAGTCAACTCGTCGCTCGACTTTTCCGTCTTCTCGCGCGTCGGCCTTTCCGAGTCGTATTGAAAAATATCGATTTGGTAATCATTTATTCAACAGATGAAACGTTGCAATGAAAAGACTGGCTAAAATCTTTCCTTCACGAACCTACTGAAAATGGCGTCGAGGAAGCGACATGGCGCGAAAGAAGCGAACGATGATTCGAACGGCAACGGCGACGACGGGTCCGAGCGCGAATCTAGTTTTGGCGAGTCGGAAGAACGAGACGACGAAGGCGACGGCGTCGGGAGCGCGTCCTGCGACGTCGGTTCGGAATCGAGTCGGTGCGGCGTCCTCGAGACTCGACTTCCGAGGGTCCCTTAGATCGTTCGTTACGAGTCAGATCTCACGAGTTATTAGTTTTTAGAATGTGTTGTCATTTTGGATGTTTTCCTAAGATTTCAAGTGGCTTTTAAAATTGTCATAAAACGTAATATTTCTCGAAAAGAAACGGTCGCCACGGCAACGACGCGAAACATTTTAATGGAAGGTTTCAAAGGGTTTAAGTCCGATCGCAGCTCTCCGGCGTTATTTGCGTGAAACGTGCAAATTACGAGGTAAGTAACAAGAAATCCATCGACAAGCGAGTCACTCACGTCGCAGTTGAACTTCGGAAAGCCAGGCCAAAGGAAGGACGCCGCGGGTCCGAGGAATCCGTCGCAGCTTTCGTAAACGTGCAAGCCCAGAGGTCCGACGGCCAACGAGAAGTTGTCTTGAATGAGATCGTACGACAAAATAATTTTATATAATTCACAGTCCGTCGTAATATAATATCGAATGTAATTTAATTATATAAAGTCTATAAAAATTTAAGCTGCCAATCACATTGGAAGGTTACCAACAAGTAAAGGCATTAATTTATTAAAGGTAACATAATAATGAAAGTTGAAGTGTGCACCATTTATTTATTACATAATTAATTTTTTAAAATTAACACAATTGAAAAGCATATTAATATATATTCCATATAACCTACCTGTTTCGTCGTATTTCTTCCTTGTGACTCTGTACATGTGGAAGTTGTGGCTACAGGGAAGGGAGGACAACTCGGTGATGAAGATGAGCCGAGCATCCCTGGAGAGGGCCTCCGAGGACATGTCCCTGTGCATGTTTGGCAGGTTGGCGCTCATGTAATCGAGTCCCCGTCTCATGATCACCTGGCAGAAAAAAAAGTTAACCACTTTATGATATCACTGATGACCTTTGAATATCTTAAACTCCTTTTGAATCTCATAAAGTACGAGCGCGATCGTCGGCAATACATTTAAGCAACAACAACAACAACAAACCCATGAGGGCAGATAATCTTGCGGTTTGAAATATTCACTGTTGTTGTGGAGTTCGGCCTTATAGGGACCGTGATCGGTGATGAGAGCGTATGCAGACAGAAGGAAACATTTCTCTTCGCTTATGGAAAGGTTGTAGGTCAGGAAATTTTCTTTCAACTGAAGGTAATACAGGTGTCTTGTGGTTCTGTACCTGAGCAGGGATGCGATGATACATTTTAATTACCTTGTTCGTGTTATTGTCAGGAACTTGTAAACAAATGTTAAGTAGAAGTTCAATTCATTGTTATTCTGAGGACATTCATTGCCTCGGTAATGAAGAGAATGCAGTGCTTTTACAAACAGGAAACTTCGTGGGTGGTAATGTTGTTGCGGTTAATTGGAATACGATCGAAATTGCTAATGAACATATCTTACAACAATCGACCGGTTTGATATTGGACCACCCGTGGTAGTAATGATAACGAGCTTATTAAATCCAACTATCCAATACGAGCACTTGATAACATTTCATCCGTCTTAAGAGCCGGTCAGAGTTGGTGGATGAACGATGATTAGTGGAAGCATCAACAGCATTTCATTCGATGTCTGTGTTTTAATGTTCATGTTTAATGTTTGTGTTTTAATGTTCACGTTTAATGTTTAATGTCTGTGGTCGGTTCGCTGTCAGAAGTAACGAGTAGACAGGAGAAGTTTGAAAGCCATTACAAAGAAGTGAAAGTTCACACGAGAAATAAGAATCGAGAAGAAATACTTGTAGCGACCTTAAAAAGACAGGCTCGGCAGCCTACAGAGATGAGAATATTCATTCTCATTCATTGGCAGCTCCATTGACACATCGATACTACTAGCAGGGCAGGCAAGAAGGCTCAAGTAAAGAATGAGCTGAATATCTGAAAGCGTTTAAACGTGAAGTGAATGAATTTCAATGGCAAATGGAGGACTGCACATCATGCTTCCTCTGAAATGAGTCATTGGAGGGTTGGAGTGCTTGTTACATGTGACGTGAACAAGTTGTAACAACATTGCAACCACACAACTCAACGTGGAACATGAAGAATGACCGGAATTTCTAAATAGAAATGAAAAATATCTGCCTGTTTGTTGAAATAATTCAATCACGTTGATGCAACATACCTCTCAAATAAGTCACTCACACTTCATTGTTAAAATATTGCAAATGTCTCTTGTGATATAACAATATGACATAACAATGTAATATAACAATATAATACAACAATGTGATATAACAATGTGATATAACAATACAATGTAATGTTTGCATCCTTACAACGTTTGTCTATAACTGCTACCTTTTCTTTAACATGCTTAAAGAATCAATAAGCCATTGCAACACTGCAATCCAAACAACGACATTCATCATCAGTTGATCTCAGGTCATTTTAAGAAGTTCCAAGCACACATTTCTTGCACCTAATTTAATTATAAGCTAACAATTTTTAACGAACTAAATCCATCTCCCTGATTGGATTAAAACTTAATTAGGTCGGCTTCTGAAAAACTAGGTCAGGAAACTGCCCTAAACCATAATTACAGGTTGCCATATTTTTAAGGAGGCAAAAGACTCCCACAGTAATCCATGAATCATCATCATCATAACCATAACATGACGAATGCAATCAGGTCGCATAAGGCTCAGTGACGTCATATCTGGATATTTGGGTCAGGTCATCTCCGTCGATGGAATCCGGTGACTGGAATGAATGGAGTGATGCATTAATTCACCGATCCCCGGCATGAATGCGTGCACGGATGGTTTGCACTTGGATGAAGCACGTGGAGGTCACATGTGGAAGAATAATTATTGGACGAGTGAAATGAAGATTGTTTAAAAGTCAGCACCAACTCCTCTGAGAATTCATCTCTCTTTCATCGTCGTCCTCATTAAATCAATCGTCATCAAAGTTCGTGTCACCACAATCATCACTACCATAGTCATCATCATCATCATCATCATCACCACCACCACCATTATCATCATCATCATTATCACCATCATCATCACAATCACATCGTCACAATAATCAGCATCATCGGCATCAACACGACGGAAGTGTGTCACCTTCGTCACCATCCATCGTCAAAATAATATTAACACGATAAGGCAGAGATCCGTGGGTTAATAAAAAATAATAATTAGGTAATAATCAATTAAGATGCACGGACTCACAGGTGCAAGAGTTCAACACGTGTGAGTTGAAAAGGTTGACTTTCATAGTTAATAATGACAAATATGACAGAAAGTTGAAATTGAATCGACAACTATATAAACTTCATCATCATCATCATCATCATCACAACAAAAACATAGCAGGAAAAATCGGTAACAAAAGTAATAAATACAGAAACCAAGTCTCTCAATGAGGCTTGAAAAGCAAACTATGAATTAGCTGGTACTGACTTGAGTAGCCTCACTTCATGGACGTAGTTCATGACCCTGAAGAGAAAGGTCAAGCTGGGTTCATCCACCCCCTCCTTCTGACCCCACATTTTAGGGGCCAACTTCTGCAGTTTTGTGTCCATGTGCACAAAGAAACACTCGTTGTCTGCAAGCATGTTTTGTGTTACGTTGTTAACATCGTTGTTATTGTAATTATTCGTATTATCACCATAATCTTCACTGTCACCATCATCATTACCATCATCGTCGTTATAATTATGGCAAATGATAAGGCATTCTGTAGAGTTATTTAACACCCAACATATGAACATCCCTGGCATCCACCCGAGAGTGTCCAGGGAGTGTCCAGGGAGTGTCCAGAGAGTGTCCAGAGAGTGTCCAGTGGGAAAGGAGCATATTAGGACAGTTGCCAGCAAAGCTCAAATAAACCTGCACTTTGTGGAATATTTGATTCTTTCCTCATTTATCAAAGTTCACCTCAGCAGAATATTGAGATAAAAGTTAAAAAAGGTGAAAGTTAAACAAATTGAAGTTACATTTACATTCACATTCACATTCACATTCACATTCACATTCCCATTCCCATTCACATTTACATTCCTCTGCCTATTGAAAACTTTCAAAAGGCTGCATGAAAATGACCTCTGAGCAGTGCGAGTCCAAATAGGTCGGTTTCCTTGAGGTTGAGACTGTCACAAACCTCCTGGAAGATTTGGAGGACCCTCGTGTTTTTGTTCTGCACGTGAAAAAGCAAATCAATAATTAATGACGTGTTGTACTGCAGTGAATTTATGCTTAATGCATGCTGTCTGTGGTAATGAGAATGTAACAAAGCAAGTGAATTTATGCTTAATGCATGCTGTCTGTGGTAATGAGAATGTAACAAAGCAAGTGTAAGTTGAGTTCAACAAGCAGTGATTTAGATAGAAGAATCTCTCAAGAAACATATCAATCAAAAAACATATCAATCAGGAAACACGTCAACCAAGAATTACATCCATTAATTTATGTAAAACTAAGAAATAAACATAAACAAAAGTTTCCTTCTTATTGGTGTCGGAAATGTGGCTTTAGGTGACCACGTGATTTTTTATAATACAATCTAATGCAAAGCACCAACCAAAGGATATTAATTAAAAGTTAAAGCATTTAACGTGGTCGATTGATTGAAAGTTGGATTGATTTATATTCGCATTCACATTGGATGACACACGACAGACCTCCACTTTGACAAACATCTCCTTCTTGTCGAGCAGCAGGACCCTGATGCGCCTGGAGTGCACGAGGGCGGCTGGAGTTGCCGGGTGAAGCATCGCTGGTCCATTTATCGCCCTCTTCATGTATTCATGCGCCCCTACTTTCCTTGCGCGATAGGAGGATCTATTTCTCGCATGAGACTCCCACCTTTCCCGAGACTTTAGTTGAATAGTTGGTTGGCTAGCTTGGATGAAGGATTGATGGGTGGGCGGTTGAGTTTCAAATCCCCACGATGGAGAGGCAGGAAACCACAATCCAGGTTAAATCCAGGTAATATACGTATCCCTGCTTGATGACTCCAGATGCTTCAAGTACCTGATAAGTCTAAACGGTGATGATGATGATTATTAATATTATTATTATTATTATTGTTATTATTATTATAATAGACACACTGAAATTTCTAAACATTACACAGAGCTGCTGATATCGTTATTAACTTAATTCATCTTAACCGACGTATAATTGTATTTATTGTTAGGTTATTATTATTCTTGGTTGTTGTTATTATTGTTATTATTATTCTTGGTTGTTGTTATTATTGTTATTATTATTATTGGTTGTTGTTATTATTGTTATTATTATTATTGTTGTTGTTATCGTTATCATTATTATTATTATGATCATCATTATTATTACTATCATTATTATCATTATCATCATTATTATTATTATCATTATTATTATTATTATATTATTATTCATCCGCGGTGGGAACAGCAGCAGCTGCTTATAGCAACCACCGGCTTTCAGGCCTAGTTGAAGGTAACGATGATGACGACGACGACGAGGACAAGTTAAGAACGCTAGGAATGTTAAGTCACACTCGGTCCCTAATTGAGAGGCCACCGGCGCATGCGCACATGAGAGCGTGAATTTAACATGCGAGAGAATTATTTCATTACAATTCACTGGATGAATTCAATTGTTGAATTAATTCAATAATGAATTGATTCTTTCACCAATGATTGATTGTGTTTTGCTCGTTAAATCATCTGACAGCATTCTTATTCACAAAATACCAATTAATGGACATCACTTTAAAAAACATTTATCTATACTGATGTACTATAACATTTTACTGTAATATTTTATTATATTTATTAATATTTTAATCCATCCATCAATCAATCCATCCATCAATCAATCCATCCATCCATCAATCATCAACAAGAATGACCTAAAACCCAGTCATCAAGAGAAGAGAAATAATGAGGCAATCATTGGATAGCATGGCATTAACATAATTATGCATTTAATTAGGTCCTGAAAGGTCCTATTAAGAATAAAGCCATCAATAATATTAATAATATTACAATGATGATGATGACTATAATGCTGCTGCTGCTGATGATGATGATGATGATGATGGCGATGACGACGACGATGACAACACCATGAAAGGCAATAAAAGTGCATTTTATTACTAATATTTGTAATAAATAAGTTTTTAGGCAGGGAATGAGAAATGAAAAGGTGAGACATTTTAAAAGCTTATGATGTCAGAATAACAGTGGCACAGAGTTCAATGAAAACATAATAATTCAAGTGATAAGCATAATGATAACAATCTTTTATGACCAATGATGACAGTGATTACATTGATCCAAATTATGCCAAGTTACTTGGTACAAGCAATAGTTGCTGAACCTGTAAACTTTGTAAATCTGTGTAAATCATCAGAATGTTCAAGAAATTGAATCGTTGTAAAACGTGTATGAAAGATATTTCTTATCGAGGCAAATGTTTTAATAGAATTTGCTTCTTAATTTTTCTGCTGCTTCTGAAACAATGTCATCATTATTTTGTTCAATCACAAAGGTCAGTGTTATGCAATTCTTATGCCATATTTTGCCCTTTGCCTTGGAAAAGGACAATCGTCGTGCATCCACTCCAGCACGACCATGCTTTTGAACATTTATCTTACGTTTACAGTCCAATGAAATGGATCCTTTTCATATTGAAATATCTATTTATTATGTCTCAGACTTTACTCCCTAATTTCACTTTTTGTGATTCTTTTCAGTTTTGAATGAGGGCTCATCCTCCTGAGACATCCTTTATATTTCAGCAGACTCCCGTCTGAAATTGCGACCGTCGGACAATTGCACGTCTACGGTCGTCGTATGCAACATGACTTTTATAAACACTTCGTAACTTGACAAACTTATATTTATATTTACCTCGTCGTGACCACTAGATTCGGTAGTCTCCCGTCTTCAACCTTCGTATCTGTCGAGTCATTACATCAAGTCATTACATCAAGTTGTGTAATGAAGCAGTGAAGCAGACAATAACATTCCCTCCTCCCGTTTTCAAAACGAAAGACGACCATTGTCCCTCTGTTGTTATTTTGTTAACTTACTAAATTCTAACATTAAGATGTTCTTACTAAGTAAATCTGTTAAGTTATTTGATCGAGTTTGTTTGCTTGTTTCCTGTGGTTGGCCTTCTTCTAAGTTGGAGGATCACTAAGTCGTGCCATGAGGGAAGCACCTAAAATATCTCTGGCAAGTTTCTTCACACCAATCGGAATTGGATGCACCACTATTTCTACAGCTGTTAACGGCTGACAAAGCTTTTAAATTCACTGATCAAATATGAGATTGTGAAACATTCTGTGTGAATGTAGAATCTCAAGCTTTGAGGGAGATCTTGGTGTTGTGCATCTCTTTAAATATTTAGACAATCATGGACATTTTAGCTTTAATTTTAAACAATTTAAATTATTATTATTATTTTATTCCATTTAATTTCCTGATAATGATAAATACCCAATAATAATATTATTGCAGGGAAAGATGACTTGTTAGTTTGTCCACTTAATGTCAACAAATAATTGCTGGGGAAATCCATTAATACTAGGAGAACATAAATCATCAACCAACAATCTTTTATTGTGCCTGATTAATAATAATGATAATGATAATGATAATAATAATAATAATAATAATAATAATAACAACAACAATAATAATAATAATAATAATAATAATAATAATCCATAATTGTTAACATTTGCAAGAACAAACATTGCCTGAATGAATCAACTCATCATTTATTTAAAGTGATTAAAACAACTGTAAAAATAAGAACAAATGTTGTTGACTTAAGGTTAAATTGTCGATAAATAATAATAATAATAATAATAATAATAATAATAACAATTTTAATCAACTCAAAATAATTTTCATTGTTATTATTATTATTGTTGTTGTTGTTGTTATTGTTATTATTATAACTAAAAGATAAAATTTGCTTGTCATCAGGTCTCAATTGTTAAATTATTACTTTTATTATAAGTAGNCAATATTCTGGATATCAACGCCACTGAGATCAATGTTTAGTTACAGTAACAATATTCTGGATATCAACGCCACTGAGATCAATGTTTAGTTACAGTAACAATATTCTGGACATCAACGCCACTGAGATCAATTGCCAAGTAAGAAACTCCAACTTGGCAGGCAAGGATGCGAATAATGAAAAACAGATCCATAAATAAATAACTTATTTGTCACCAAAGATCTTTAATCTATCGTAGGAAATTATAAATAATGACGTCCTTAATAATTGTGGTTATTGTGACTATTATGGTGATCATAATGGTAGTCATCATTTTTCAAAACAGGTTAACATGTACTCAGCAATGTCGTCATCACCACAACGACTACAACCATCGTCATCATAATAATCATGATCATTATCATCACCATATAACAATCAATCCGATGCAAGCTCTTGTTACTCCAGAGCATGAGTGATTGATGAGTGAATAAAGAGTAATTGATGAGTGAATGATGAGTGAATGATCAAAACAGACGAGTTTCTGCTTTATGGGTTATTAAGCCAAACGAATAAACATAACTGACCACAGTGATATTGACACAACAATAATGATAATTATTTTCATAACAACAACAATAATAACAATAATAATAATAAAATATAATAATAATAATAATAATAAATGACATAGGTCATAGGACAGTCATAAGGATTCCTTCTTCTTCGTTACCACGACCAGCATAGCCACAGTGCAAACATTACTTTATTCTGGTTACTATTATCAACATAGCAGGAATTTCAGACCGACACAACAATATAATCAGACGCAAGCACACGTACCTACTTTATTCACACACACTACGAAGCACACATCACACAAAGCACACACATCAATGAAAAGAAAGTGGACTATTTGCCTTGGAATGTTCAAGAACATGATACGGGGACAAGTCGGAGACATTGTAAGAGTAATGATGATAATGATGGAGGGGAGCATCTCGTCTTTTGGCAATGATGCAGATGCTGATGATGATGTGCGCAACCTCAAAGGAATAGAACAAACAGAGGCACAAATCCATGGCACGAGAACCCCACATTCCAGTGAGATGCGATGGCAGAGTGAGAGTGATGGCAATAAGAACAACAAACACTTTTCCAGCCAATGGTAGAGCCAAGAATTTAAAAATTCGAAAACGAACGTCTACTATTGGACCTCGGTACCATCGAGGCACGCCACGATTGGACAGAAAGTTCTAGGTACAAAAAAATGCGGGCAGGTGCGCATAAACTATCAGCCCTGTTCACCATGACGGCGGGAGAATTTTTTAAGTCTTCGATGTTTAAATGCAGGAACCAATTACTAAATATTATCAAATATTTACAAGTCCAAGTTATCAGCGAGGTCAACGACGTGAACTCGTTGGACCCTCCCGAAGAAAATTCTGTTTTAAGAATGCAAACACAAGCAGGAGAAGTTAGTGATAATACACACAAACATCTTAACTGCATATTCAATTAAAACCCTAGTTCATCAGTGATCACCTTAGCACAGTCACCATCATCATCACATGATTTCATGATAATTATCTTCTATGCCGTAATGGCTAAGGAATGCGAGGAATGTCTCCAAACGACCTGCACTCCCCTCACGAGTCATCATCATCTCCCATGAGCCTTCTCATTCCTTCATTCATTCACTCATTCCTTCCTCCATTCACTCAGACGATCACTAATTCATCCATTCACTTGCTTAGTCAGACCTCCAAGAAATCAACAGATCAACATGTTTCGATTTACTTTTGTTTCATTTTGAAATCATCATCATCATCATCATCATCATCATCATCATCATCATCGCATCACCCTTTGATTATGCTGGAGGTGATAAAGGCGATTGATTCTCCAACATTCATCGGTTATTTATTCAAATTGAGAACTGAAGAATGCCAATTCAGAGGGAAGCTATTCACATGTGTCCTTGACCCAAATCTAAATATTAATTGGGTCAAGTCAATGTTTGCGTGGCTTTTTTCACGCATTATTGATCACGAGGCATTATGCAGTCTTCATCACTTGCATGCCTCTACGAATCATCTGCATCATTATCATAACCCTATGGATGATGATGATGATGATGATGATGATGCTTGGGCTAATATAATGATTAATAGCTGACGCTAAGACTTACAAATAAGTATTTGTAATTATTCATAAATACTTTAAATTATTTATTATTACGTGGACGTTACAATTTCAAGTGATATGACAAGGAAGTGCAACATTTATCACGTAGACATGAGTAACTGAAAGATGAATGAATGAATGAATGAATGAATGAATGAATGAACATATGCGTAAATGAATAAAGAACTAGCTAGTTGAGAGTCATCAGGACATGACTGAACATGGTGGAGCTTGAAAACAAAAACATCCTTGAGATATTTAAGTAAGTCACCCATTTAAAGGCTTGCAAGTTTACAAAAGTTTGAATGATTTTGGATGAAACTAAAACATTGTAATGCATTTACAAACATAATTCATTGCGTGTTGTTACCCTTGTTATTGCAGGTCACTTCATTACAAACAAGCTCTCATCATCAAATTGAAGCAATATTTGTCAGCCAGAGCAAATACTACTTATGCAGAGGAATGCAAAGCATGCATCTCTAACGATAAAAACAACAAAAATCAGCTTCAGAATGATAACATCATGCGTACTTGTAATAATGATAATAATGAAAACAACGATAGAGAGAATGCTCCAGAAAGAAGGGTCACTCGTGTGATGCCACATTTAATCCTAAAACTGATTGGAGAATGAATGACATTGATTATAACAACAATGACGTTATTGTTGCTGGATGCATGAAATGCAACACAAACCAAGATTGATCAATATGCACTAAGAGTTTACATCAAAATTAAACCTGCTTTATTAACTGTACCTGTAATTAACTGTAATTATCTTATTCACTAAATGAATTCTTTACTTTTGTTGCATGATTAAATAGAACTATTTCATGAATATAAAAGCCTATTTAACTATAACTAAAGTTATATTTACAGTGTGCAATATTGAACAAAACAAGTTCTAGGTATTAATGTAAAATTTGAATGATCCAGTTACTGTTACATAACACAAATATTAAATTATTGTTTATGTGATGAAAATACTTTATATTATAAATGACTGTATGATGGCGGTATACGCTACCAGTTTAAGTCATAATTTAGGATAATTTCTTCTAGTCAATAAAAAACTTTTTTAAGTTAACTTTTTAAACTTTTAAATCATAACAAATATTAATTAAGAAAGTAAATCATTTGTTCATTTCAAACCTTAGAACTACCTCTAACTTCAAAAGATCTGACAATTAACATCAATAAAAAATAGTTAATCATCAGTTGGCACCTACCAGCTGAATGTTGATTCAAAAGTTATATCCGATAGTAATCCACAGAACGTAAGAAATAGAGATATCCCGCTGCAGGATCATAACGTATCGAAAAGTAAATTGGTCCAATCATTACAACCTGTCCTTTTTATTTATGGAAACCTGGACTGGACTATCTAAATATAAAATTTAATAAGAACATTCATGTACAAAATATTAACACAAATATAAAATATTTATAAATTTAATTGTAATAACGCAATGTTTTACAACTTTCATGACTTTATGGACATTTTAGCAGCTTTAAATAAACCCCTCTAACACGCTATATAAAATCATTTAGTTTAAAATACCGCTTTCAAAAATGTCAACATTCAAAAGTCTCTGAATGTGTGACTAATTTGAAAAGAATTATCAGAAATATTTTTCAAAGACGCTTATTGTACTTTGGAATGTCAACTCAGTTCAACTCATTACAAAAAAATCATTGCTGCTATAAAATTGATCATTCCGTAATTTAGTCGTTTAGAAGTTTTCATTTCTAATGCAAACCTTTAATAAAAGCTGCTAGAAATATGAATATGTATTCAAAGCGCATTTTTAAATATTTTTGCTATTAAATAAACACAAAATATTTTTAGTTGAATTGCAATGAAAATTTATTTTAATTTTTAAATAATATTTTTTTAATGCAACCATACTTAAATGTTATTTATTGGAACACATTTCGTCGATGTGCTTCAATACTAAAAAAGTTATGAAATAAATTATTTTACACCAAAATTAGTTATGCAATGTACCTACAAGTTTATTAACTAAAAGTTAAATTAATTACTTTTTATAACTCTTAGTTTAAGTTTTGATTCCAAACAAATGTCGAGGTCATTTCCAAACTAAACACAAGTCGTGAATTTCTTCACATAAGCAAGGTGTGACTTGTGAGCAGGTTTTTCTGTCCCATTAATCAAGTAAATTTTTTTTTTCTCGTTGAAGAATAATTTTTTGCAATATTCATTTATTAACATGTTCCTTGTAATTTTTTGTTGTTAATTGAAAATTCTCTTTTGTCTTATAATTAAAAAAAAAATTATTTTGCATTTGGGTAAGGTAACTTAATTTTCTGCTAACTTTGAAGGTTTCTCAGCTGATAAATTCTTGAGGTCATGAGTCCCACAGCATCATTAGAGTCAAGTATAAACCCTCAAATACGTGGGCCATTCCTAACTATGAAAAACACATTTTACATTCTCTATTCAAACACAAAGTTGGAACATTTGGTTGCTGGGGTGAGTGGCGGAGTCATTTCAACTGCTATTCTTCACCCTCTAGATCTTATAAAAGTTAGACTGCAAGGTGAAACTTTTGTCAGTTCAAATTTTTTAATGCACTGAAGTGTTCAAAGTAACTGATTCCCAAACTATTATCAATTTTACAGTAAATGAAGGCCCCTTAAATAAAGTGCCATTTAGGCCACAATACTCTGGCATGTTTGACACTGCCTCAGACATTGTCAGAAAGGCAGGCATCAGGGGGCTGTACCAAGGAGTTGTGCCAAACTTAGTGGGTGCAGGTGCATCTTGGGGTTTATACTTTTTTGCGTGAGTTGTGATTATTTTAAACGTGCATTGAGTTGGACTTCTCATTGTTTTGTGAATTGAAAGGAACGATAAGTACGCATAAGGGAAAATATGTTATTAAATTATTAACTAATGATATGATTTTAAAACATAATTCACTCTGAAATTTCTAGAAAATGAATGGATAACAATTTTTAGGTATAACACTCTGAAGGGGAAGAGGCAAAATGGAGAGAAACACATTGCCTTGGATGCTCATGTACACATGTGGTTGGCAGCCCAGGCAGGTCATACAATGTGATATTTTACAATGTTATACTTCAATTTGTATTTTGCATGCACAAAGTCTGTGCTGCGAGTTGTTATCAAATTGAAAGTGCTTTATTAATTAATTGGCATTAACGAGTTTTACTTCTTGTAACTATGTTAACATTCAACTATTTCAATTTAAAGTACTTGAAAAAACCTTAAATAAATACTTAAGTAATAGTGATGATGTGATTTTTATATTTCAAGTGATAAATTTGAGGATTTTCAAGTTAACCAGCAAATAATTTGCAGGTGTGGTAACTTTAGTCTTGACCAATCCAATCTGGGTGGCCAAAACCAGGTTGTGCCTGCAGTATGAGCAAAGCATCTCTTCCAAGAAGCAATTTGCAAGGACTGATGGGAGTCATTACAGAGGAATGGTGGATTGCATGAGAAAGACTTACAAAGCAGAAGGAATACCAGGCCTCTACAGAGTCTGCTATCAGCCCTTATGTTGAATGCTTGTGACTTCTACTTTGTTGCCTATACTGCATGTCTGTTACCACCATGACTGTCTCTTGCAAATTACCATCTTATTTCAGGGTTTCATTCCTGGTGTTCTTGGTGTTTCACATGGCGCCCTTCAATTCATGGCCTACGAGGAACTCAAGAAGGTCTACAATTCCAACCAAGAGCGAGTGCATGATGCAAAACTTGTGAGTAGCAAAGACTGGCAAACAAAATTGAGTTCATACTTCATTGACTTTATTATGTGTTACCAAGCCATCATTTATGCTTTATCTTCAATAAATTCTATTTTTAAATTAATTAATTAATTACTCAGGGTACCTTCGAATACCTGGCTTTTGCTGCACTTTCAAAAATATTTGCTGCCTCTGTGACATACCCTTACCAGGTGGTGAGGTCGAGGTTGCAGGACCAACACCGGAAGTACGACGGCCTCCTCCAAGTTGTCAAGGAGACTTTCAGGTTAGAAGGAATATTGTTGTTGTTGACTTTATTATTGTCATCTTTAAGCTTATTATCAATTTTATGATTCGTGACAGGCACGAAGGATGGAGGGGGTTCTTCAAGGGCATGTTCCCGGGAGTCGTCAAGGTCACGCCAGCCTGTTGCATAACCTTTGTCATTTACGAGCATCTTGTTGAATATCTCACTCCTTCTCTGAAATGATGATTACTTAACATGATCGTCGTTGTTGTCCTCATCAATTCCTCAGAAGTCCGCAGCAAGAATGTACGTTTTGTTCTTAAAGAAGTCTCGATGTTTTGTTCGTTAACTGACATCAGCTAACCAACATCTCTTTCGGTGTCATTATAATTTCAAAATAAGTTCATAATCCGTGTTAATAATAGCCTCGAAAATCATAGGGAAATGTTGCTGGAACCATTTCGTTTCTGTTTTACAACATTCGTTTTGCTGAGTTTATCAAACATTCACTAACTGCTGGAGCTCTCTTCATAGTTATATCGTCTCAAACTGAAGTTTCTTTCTTTGTCTAGTTTCATTGTTTACTGTCCAGTTTTGCTGTTTGTGAATATAAACTTTGTGTTTTTTTATTATTTTGATCCTGCTTCGATCAGGATTTTAAAATCGGTCGAGGAAGGTGGGACAAATTTTCTTATGAGTGCATAAACATTGCAACATTTCTTATGAGTGCATAAGCATTGCAACAGTAAGGTGTGGTACTGGTGGATTTAAAAAAATTTCGCAGTAAAAACACGCAAGGAAAGCAAAGACGCTAGTAATTTAGTTATCGAAATTTATGATATGTAATAAATATTGATTTCGGAAGCTTTCCTCATTTGCTGGAGCTGCATTGTGATCATTGTCTATGAATTACGCAGATTTAGAAAAATATCAGGAAGCAAACTGATAGGGATAGAGGAAATGCCCCTCGTGGCTAAGCTTCAATAAAGGGATCAGTTAGATAAGTTAATAAACTAAACAACAGACATGCTGTTGACTGCCAAGTAATTTTTCCCATTTGTGAGCGAAAGTTGAAGTAAGGACATAACAACCTTAATGTGTTTTACTTTTTAGTTTTGGCAACTATTTGAAGGAGTTTTTGTTGAATATTTGAATATATTTTGGTAAAATTCATATATTTAGATTTCAACATTGGGGACTCCACTTCAGGAAGTTGGCTATTCAGTAGTTTATTCAAGTTATCTCTAATTTGTAATGATTAAGGATAACCTTATTATTAACCTTAACCTGGCAAGAAACTGATTTATAAATTTTGCTTTTTTCTAGGTTTATGCAATTCATTTGGAATTTCACAGGAGGAGGATTTTATATTAGTAGAAAAGCCTACAAATTCCTTAGTTAGGATACTTGACTTTTGTAATGCCTCCAATATTCTCTGTGCTCTTTTGGTGATAAAATGGCGAATAGATGAAAAAAACGTTACAATAATCTTTTTTTGGAGGTGGGTGATGAGTTTTTAGGATGGGGAAATAACGTTTGCGAGTAAAAAGAAGTCAAGTGAACACATTTATTTATTTGCTGAGTGACTACAACTTTAGTGGATTTCCCCATAAAGCTGAACCTTGCTGATGGAACGTTTTACATGGAGACTAATTAGAACATCGCGTACCCGGATCTAAAGATCATCATCATTCCAATGAAAAAGAGCTGAAGAGGATGTCTTTTCTCCTGAGGAACATCATTTGATCAGCAGATGTTTATGAGGGATTTTCAGAGATGCTAGGAATTTTCAAGTACAAATAAAAAATTTAAATAAATCTCCGTACTTGATGTTATTAGAGTCTTTTCAAAAGACTACCAAAAATTCCTAAGTGGAGGTGCTTATGAAAGAAGCTCGATGATGTTGGTAAAATATGAAATACCTCGCTTCGATTGTAATTAAATTGAATTTCATTAATTACCACTAGTAATACCACTATTATACCACTACTACCAGATCAGTTAGTTTAAATCTATATTTCTTTCTACACAAATCTCTTAACAAGCAATTTTACAGTTACATGTTACTAGCAGAATCTTAGCCCAAAATGATGCTGAGACTTATCACCGTACCAAATCCAGGCATGACAGGTGTGTCTGACGTCAATATTAGGCGGTCTTTGATAGCAATTGGTGGAGAGTGATCTTGACAAAGGACATCCAGCAAACTAATTATAGTCGGACACGCCCACCTCTAACCAACACGTGGCTCATATAGTTTGGATGTCTCCACCGCTTCCAGTAGTCTTATGTAATTGTGTCTGTTAACCAAATTCAAATGCTTTGTTACAATAACTTAATAAAAATTAATATTCTTGTAATAACTTGTTAAATGGTATTTTTATCTCGAACTACAACAGAGTCGTTAAGATCGAATCGCAATCTCGCAGAGATTAAAGGATTGGTATTTCTATAAATTTGCGGGAGCAATTTCGGAGAAACTGAAGGGAAATGTTGGCAAATAGATGCCTTAACGCCAACCAGGAGAGTCACCCCCTCGATGGGAACAAAACCGATTTTTCCATCATCAATATTTTGTCGAACAAAAGTGCTTCCAACGATAAATTGAGTGAATGTGACAAATCGAATAACATTCATATCAATATGGAGATGATTTCCTGTCAAAAGCCTTCAAGGGAAGATTGGTCCTTACATGAGGAACAACTGCCAACATTTCCGCTTGTGCGCCTAACACGTGATACCTTGCATCCTTTCCGGTGTGATAAGTTTTCAAATTGTGACATAAGAAAATTGTGTGGACTTGATTCCATGATGTTGAATTTTCCAAGTTAGTCTTAGTTTTGTGGATTATTCCAGTAAATGGTCCAATATTTATTATTTAAATCTATTATTATTAGTTAGATAACGATATTTCTTATGACACAAAGTTGACGAAGGGTATTTAAATTTTTCATCTTTTTACTTTCGTTGCAAAATAAAACCTATCTTTCACTAATAACACTGACATAATAATAATTGTTAATAATAATAATAATAATAATAATAATAATAATAATAATAATAATAATAATAATAATAATAATGATGATGATGAATTATCATCATGAAAGTCTTAAATTCACTAATGATGAATGTCCAGCATAAAAACAGATATGAGGATTAAACAACTGCAGGGTGTCCAAATTCTCCCAAAAATTGGACTTCAAGCTTGAAACAGTTGAGTTTATTTCCACTGGAATATCACAAGAACCCACAGTTCAAGAGAGACAGCATCTCCGTGCCATCAAGTCCTGATGTCCTCCATCGACCTGTTCCAATAAGACCTTTGTCAGGGGGTCATTTTACCTGCTCGACTACTTGTGGTGCGATTCCAATTTATTTGCATTAAATTGTGAAAAATTATTAATCATTTAAACGATATCAACAAAGGTTTTTAGAAAATAAGATTGCAATTATTTTTGTGTTCATTAAATGGAGTTTATAACTTGCAGACTCTTCAGAATCATAATGACCAATTTGTAACTCATCAATAATTTCCCCAACAAATAGAGCAAAATAAATATTTAAAATATGTTTCATTTGCCATTAAAAGAAATAACGAATAATATGTATAATTAACAATAAACAATTTGTTTATGAAATTAAATATTAAAAAAATTAGTAATTAATTAATAATTAAAAATATTATTGATAACAATTTACCAAAAGCAACTTGGCTTTAGCGATGGTCATTGATGACGTTTTTCAATTCAAGAGCTGACATGTGATCACATATTTTCATTTTGAAATAAAAACAGTGAATTAATCATTTTAACAATTGTTTAATTATGACATATTTATTCAAAATTAACGAATCTATCTTGGCGGCGTTGAGACATCGATTAGCATTGCAAATTCCTGACAAATTAGCCATGTTTGTTTTCCAAGTCTTGTTTGCACAATTACATTAAAACCTGCGTTCTAGTGACATTTCGCCAGTGTTGTTTTAAGTTATTAATTTTGCAAGGATGCCACCACATTCGAGATAGACCTGTAAGAGTTATCAGCAGTTCTTTTAATATTTATCAGGGCATAGCAGAACCGGAGATACATTACGAAATTCTGTCGACGGTTATTCCAGGCACAAATTGAAAAGATTAAGGACTGCTTTTTCGACTTCTCAGATGTCCATCTTGGAGAAAACCTTTAAAACACGTCACTACGTCATCGGAGAAAGAAGGAAAGAACTGGCAAACTTACTTGGACTCAGCGAGACTCAGGTTTCTGTCCGATGTTCAATGTTTTAATAATAGCAATAAATCTTATATTGAGAGTTCTGTAACACAAAATAAAACTGATTAAATATTAATTTGCATGTTGTATTATGATTGGTTGATCGGTTTTAAGTCGGTGTATAATCGCGGATTAACTCTGTTAACAAGCATAAGCACGTATTTAATTGCATCTGTTAATAACACGATAATAGAAGTGTAATAATAATAACAATAATAATAACACAAATAATTAACTCAGAAATTCATTACAGGTCAAGGTTTGGTTCCAAAATAGACGAACGAAGCATAAAAAACTGACACAAGATTCAGCCCCAAACCAAGAGTTATTCATATCCTGATTGATTCAAAGAAACTCTAAAGAGAATTAATGTTTTGTAATTCCACGTGCAAACTGCCACAAACGTCTAAACATGAACAAAAGATTTTTTAAAGATTTATTTTTTTAAGATTATTATTATTAAGATAAAAACTGCAAAGGATTTCTTGTAATTACAACAAATTCTGATTAATATCTTCGTTTTTAAACATGTTAAAGGTTTTATGATGTGAATTCTAAATAACATTTCATGCTTTAAAAAAAATGACTCGACAAAAAACCAATTTAGTAAATGAATCGATGAATTAGTATTCCCGGAGACGAATTTATGCCTAATTAGTGCATTTATTCGACTTAGTGACCAATTGCCATGAAAAGTCGACCTATTATTCCAGCATTTGATACGCTCTCCACGATTAGCCACGACGAGAAGGTCCTATTCGTTGTGGCAGGCCCAAGGGCGTTCTGACTTTGGGCACTTAGCAGAACAATTAAACTTAATACACTACATAATGACATTTTAAAGAATTCTTTTTTGAATTCTTTCTTTCTTAAACCAGATTTAAGCCTATTTATCTGGCTAATAATGATATATTATCTTATAGATATTTTATGTGATTGAACGCTGCTAATGAATAATTAGGTTTGAAATCACTTAAAGTAAACACATGAGCAGCTTGCTAACCAACTGAGGAATCACATAAAAATAAATAGATATGCCGATTATAAGAGATTAAATAAAATAATTCCTTCATTTTCAAGAAACTGAAGATGTCGCTAAAAGTTCAAAAGTTCAGAGTTCAAACTGGTCCGATGACTTTGTCGGTGACCCCGAAAGACACGTGTTTCGGATGGATAATGGCATCTTAAATCAGCTAATCATGTTCAGCTATTCAACAAGCTGATGGCAGTGATTAGAAACTATTACCGACAGGGTGATCTCCTATCAAATGAATGTCAAAGATTAGGTGAATATCACACTTTTATTCATATTAATCTCCTCAATGTAAGTTTAAGAACAAAAGACAACTCGATTTTGAAACTAAGATAAGTATGTAGTTAATTGATTAACTAAATTGTGAAAAGATTGGTCATCTAAATACTTTTATAAATTAAAATCAAATACGTGTTAATTCCCCATCAGGACCCCACGTCGCTAAATTCTTTTATCCGCGCCAGGTCCGCCGACCCAACTGATTAAAATAACTCGAATTTTAATGTAAACTGGGCGCGTTTTGTTTTCGAGTTGATTGCTCAAAGAACTCGTGTAGTCTTTTAAATGCTCTGTTTAGCACGAAATTTGTTCAGATGCAAAGTCCATTTATATGCTTAATTGTTTTTTCGCGCTTGTCTGAGAGGTGAACATCGTTCAATGATCATATTATTCCTCATCGTAATGGATTCTTCGACATAAATGAATGTTTTAAATGTATCTTTATAAATCTACTTAAAAAATGAAATTTTAAAAAATTTGTGGTAACGAATCTGAGCAAAAATATAAATTAAATAATTTTTAATAATTGTTTTGTTACAGACAAAAATAAACAAAATTTCCTAATGACAAACCATTTATAATCACGTTTAATTGGTTATAATAATAGAAATAAGAAGAATATTATTAATAATAAACATGTGAACAATAATGTTTTAGTAATGTTTTTCTAAATATTATTCCTTACCCATGGGCCTCAGAGATTTTGTAGGGGTGGCAAAGATTTTTTAAATCCAATTTTTGAACTTGGCTCAATGACTAAAGAGGGTGTTGTGAAGGCACCCATGGGTGCTAAAAGCCCCGAGTGCGAGCGCCCAAGGCGGCGAGTCGCTTGCTCTCGCAATTAGTCGGTCTGGTTTGGATCCCCAGCCACCAAATGTTAGTATTGTGACACAAAATGTTAGTATTTTGACAAAATCCAGAAGGGCGCATTTAGCGGACGCCCATGCTCACAAGACCGAGAGGCTACAACATTACATACATCCGTATGAACATGACAAAATGTTCCTTCCACCATGACACCACTACAATGTTATTTATAATATTTATCTTTTTAATTCAATTAAAAGTTGAATTAAATCTATGTCAATCTAGCTACATTATGTTATAACCTATACAATATATTGTTAAGAATGTTAAATTTAAATTTGTTGACAATGACAACAAATCCTCTGAGGTCGTAAACAAACACAAAATGGCGCTTTTGCATAGAATAACGAACACAAATATTAAAATAAATTATGGTCAAAATCGATTGAGTAGGTTAAGTAAATTTTATCATCTTAAAAATATTAGTAATAGTATTTTGACAAAATCCAGCATTTTCTCCCCCTTGACTCCCCTGAGGACGCTTATGTCCTTATCGGTATCGCGAGAGGGTGAAATATTCTCCAAACTTGTATCCTTATCATGACTTAAAGCTTGAAACTTTTGAAATTAATTTTAATTTTAAATTTAAATTAGAAAGCACTTCCAATCAACCACTAAGTGGAATGAACAATCGATTGGATGATTAGATTACTCCTAATATCTAATGATTCATTTATTTTATTCAATTACTCTCTCATTGAGAATACTTGCAGACTCCTCATTCCCCAACTTGTCTGTACTTGAAGGATCGCAGACGCTATACGAGCATCACCAAGCAGATGTTTATGTTAATCATTATCCAATATCACGTATCACATACATTCGATATCACACACATTCCATCATCCAGTAAGACTTTAAATTGTCTCACTTGTGTGTTGTTTCTTTTTTTAATTTTGCTTAATTGCAAATTATTCCATATCGTAGTGGAATCTTTGACATAAATGAATGTTTAAATTTATCTTTATAATTATCTTTAAAAAAATAACATTCGAATAAATTTGTGGTAATGAAAGTGAGAAAAATGAGGAATGTATAATTGTTTACAAATAAATAAATAAATAATATAACACTAGCGAGTTTAATTAACATAAGAAGTTGCAATGCAAATGCTTTCTTAGTGATGGCATTTGTGCCTCACAATTTAGTACCATTCAATCTCTTAGTTGCTGCAGAATCGCATTCAGCCAACCTTAAACGTTAACACCACAAAATACCGATTTATCAAAGCGTAACAGTTGATACATACGAGTCAATAC
>MPNW01000177.1:92799-125299 GCA_011800805.1 Hirudo medicinalis | reverse complement strand
AACAACTATAGTTATCTAAACAAAATAGCATTCTCTAAGTCGTTAATTTTGATCAATCATTTGACTGGATAATAACTTTTTCATTAGTTATGTTTTTCTAATTGACCTGATGCTTAATTAAGCAGCCTCAAATGATGTTTCATTTGAGCATCTCTGATTATCAACCTGATTATTATTCGTTAATGAGGTGAAATGGGAGATGAAATCACGTCAAAATTGTTTTGTTTCAGATTTATTTCACTTGAATCTCCTACGTAGGGAAAGAGATCGTCACCGAAAGTTTAAGTTAAGTTTGGTTCTCTGGGGCGAGACGCACCCGTGGTTCAGGGGTTGTCTCTGTTGTCAGTTAATTTAATTTTTGCCTATTCTTACCGCCCTCTCCTCGTTGTCACGTTTGGTCACAAAAAACTATACCCCGACTAATATGACGTCACAACGCTTTGACCCACTCTCAAGAAAGATTAAATAAATGTTATTTTTTTAAATGCAAATAAAATTGATAAATAAAAAGAAACTAGTATGTTTAGTGAGTTAGTAATTTAATATGAAGTTTTAGTTTTCCTTATTCTCCCAAAGTGATGAGAAATGTTCATTCAATGAACATTCAGGCATCGACTTTTGTCAGTTCTATGAAGATTTCCAGGATCATGAGGTAGGGTTAGCGGTAGGGTTAGGTACCAAAATCGCTGCCAGTAAATTGGCTTTTTTCCGTCACTTGGCCAACCATCGTAGACTAAGGAGACGACTCAGGAAGATGGAAAGAACATCCCATCATCTATTACACATGATGTCATCTTAAAATCTGATTCTTCCATTTTCAAACTTTCCCTCACTCTTCGTAGCATCTTTAAACAAGGAGCCAATCCTGGCCTCCTCTCCCCGTTTCACTCTCTCACTTCCTTGGAAGCTCAACTTCAGCCTCGTGTGCATCTCGTCTGCTAAAGAGTTATCTTGGGAAGTTGATTGTGCAGGCTGCAGAAATTCTAACCTGCGTGCGATAAACGATTACGATGATGATGATGATGATGATAATGATGATTTGTCTTCAAGGTTCAAAATATTCCTGTCTTTTATTTAGAAGTGTTCATGTTCAGTTGAAAATGTTGAGGCAAAAGACTGGATTGTTACCCCCACCCCCATCATCGAAAACATCACCACCGTCATCATCATCACCATTATCATCATTCAGTTCTTAATGTAGCTACACTGAGGTTATCATCCCTTCTTATCACATCGACGACGTCGTCTTCATCGGCAGCAATTGTTTTGCAATTGTTTTGCAATTGTTTGGTTTATTTTTGCTGCGTTAATGTTTAAACATCCTTCAATTGCAGCAACAGCAACAACCGATTGATTTACTTCAGAACAGAAAAATAGAAAAATCAACAACAACATCGACTGCACCCAGCACAACTTTTGAACATCATCACCATCAAGTTCTGGAATGTCTCACCAGACGCGCTCCAACGTAAACATGAGGGATAACGTTAGGCCCGGTACAGCAAGACCGTTCGGAGACGAGCGAACGAGCAGAAACCTAGCAATTGGAAGCAACATCACCAGCATCAGCAGCTTCAACCAGACACCACTTGTTACGACCACCATCACCACGAAACATTACCCAACAGAGGCAGAGCTAAAGACAAACCGGCCGAAAATAATCGACGTTCAGAGGAAAGAGGAATACCAAAAACTCGTTGAGAAGCATCAACAAGACTTGATGAAGAGAAAAGACCAACAACAACATCATTATCATCACCAACAGCTCCAACGCCAGCAACTACACGATCACGAGTTTGGAATTCAGTTAAAGAGGAATCAACATGATGAAGATCAAAAGCATCAATTTGGGGTTCGACTTACCGGCGTCTACCCTCCCGAATATTTTGAGAATAATTACGATGACGATGACGATGACGATGTTGATGGCGATGATGAGGTGGAATATTATCTGCCACCGCCACCTCTTGAATTCAGCTCCTCTCCTCATCTTAAAGCTGATGAAATTGTGGCCATTCCCCCGCCAGAACATTACAATCATCCTCACTTGATACCTTCGCATCACTTGAAGCCACAAGGAGCCTTAAAAAAGGACAACACGAATTTAAAATTGTTCGTTACAACAGCCACGTTTTCTCCTGCAAAGAGTTCAACAAGGATGAATCATTCTGGAGCAAACGTTCACCATGATGGCGCTAAGAGGTTTAACGATAAAGAACCCATCACCGTTTCTTCTAGCGGGAATAATTTGCCTCGATACAACAGAGTGGGGTTGTCTGAAGGTTGCATGAAATCGGATAAGAATCAAATTGATCGAGCTGCATCCACGAGTAACAAGATCATCAGTGACTCATTGGAGAATCAAAAACAAATTCGATCCGAAACCAGTGATACTTCAAAACTCAAGTCTTCAAATGATGTGTCATCAAAGCAATTATTAACCAAAGAAGACAAGTCCATTGGGAGGATCGGTTCAACAAGCAATCAATCAGAACTCTCTCAACCTCCCGTCCTAATAAGACGACCTGCGGAAAAAAAGGGCCACTCGAGTCAGAAATGCAGCGATGTAACTCAAGAAGTAACGAAGGACAAAACTGAACAAAAAGAGAACTTGAAAGAAGGAGTTTCAGTCGAAAAAACATCGGGACAAGATAAGCAAAGCAATGGATTTGAGCAAAACAGAGAAACCGCTGATCGAAACATCTCACCATCCCCACACGAACTTTCAACAAGCAGCCCATTCAGGCGATCCATAGAAATTCGCACGGAAACAACTTCAGATTTTCCCCTCAAAAAGAGCAATTCGATCAAGTACAAGATAGACGCTAAACCTCCCACACACAGCAAATCCAGCGTTGAGAAAGCTGCAACTCCTCAAGGATCGCTTCTACCCACTCCTGAGCTCAAGGTCGAATACGTGTCCAAATCTCCGAGGACGTCTTGTAGCGATGTTCCCTCTGAGTCGCCAAATGAGAAATCGAAATCGAGAAGTTTCTTTTCCACGGCCTGGAAGAAGAACGCTTCCGCTCGAAGCGAGGAGAAACAACAAAACGAAGTTAAGAAATCTTCCATCAAATTGTCCAACACCCAGAAATTCCTAAACCTCCTCAACGTCAAGAACAGCCCTAATCTGCCTTTCAAATCACACAAGTAATTTCAATGTTTCAATTACGTTTTATGGCCATTTTAAACCTTCTACTTTTAAAGTATTTATATTTTCCTTCTTGCGAACTGTTTAACCGGGAATCAATCCATTATAAAACATCCAATGTACAAAAATGAAACACTTAATTGTCTTGCACTTTAATGATGGAAGAATTCTTACCAACAATTTAAAACAAAATCATTTCCAATCACAACAATTACTGAGTGATTATATATATTTTTACTACTTAAATACATTTATAACACGAAGACAAAGCATTTGCATAAAGAAAATTTTGTTCGAAAGAAACAAAGCCGAAGAAAACAAAGGTAGGAAAGAAAGAAAGAAGTCTTTGGACCTTATCGACAAAAAGAAACCTCTGTACCACTCAACTCCACCTCCCAGAATGAGACTTCATTCGGGACTTGAACAAGAAGAAGGAAAGACCCCCTCGTCCATTAAAGCCACACCAAACGCTGGACAAACTTTCAAGAAAGGTCATTTTTGTGCACTTATTTTAACTTGCTAAGTTTTTCAAATTAAAAAATGCGTATAAAAGCAACAAATACAAAGTGAAAAGGATTAAGCTATGAAATTTAAAATATTCACTTCATCGTGAAAATCACTTCGATGGTGTGGTTAAGAAGTTGTTGAGAATTTTTAACGAAGTTTTAATGGAAGAGAACTTGACCTATGTTGGCAATTATTTTCATTTTAAAATATGAATTAAAATATTAAATATTAAATATTTGCTGACATGTTGAGTTTCAACAACAGCTTGTAAATCGAGGCTTGCAACTGACAATGAATGTTAATTCATGTCAATAAACCAACATGAAATTCTGGATTAAATGCTTTGATGACCGTGCATGTAATTAATTCATTTGAATTCATTAAATCGCCAACATTACCTTTACATTGCATAGTGAACATGAACACTAATCGCGCTTTTTGTGCCAGGAAGATGGAATAAAATTATTTCATTTGATATTTCATTTAGCTTCAACTCAAAGGAACATTTTTGAAAAGATTTCATATTTCAACAAATAACCAATGCAGCAAATAGTTTCGAACAAATTTTTTGAATTGTTTTACAAACTCGTTAACATCAGAATGAGTCTGATTTTATAGAAACACTTCCACCAGTGTAGCTTGTATTATATTGAGCCGATCTTTTGAGTGCCTTATGTATCCGAATAGTATATGAAGGCACTTTTAAACTCCTTACCATTTGTGTAACGCCCCTACTCGAGGGCGATCCCTGGCGGTGCAGGTTGGGTTGCGAACACGACACAATAGGACTGTTGCCATTACCGCCGCACTCAGGAAAGCGACCCATTCAGTCCACCTGCACACCTAGATGATAGTTAGATGCTTCAAGATAACTAAATAACACATAACTATTAATCAAATATTCTATTAATCCCAAGCACGAATGTATAATTTAGGTGGAAAACAAGGAGCTGAATTGATGGCTATGGAGGCAGACGCAGACGGAGTGCCGACAAAACACCTCATTTTGTCACCATCCAAGTATCCTCAATCCAACGACGGTAGCAGGGCGAGTTCCCCCCGTCACAGTCGTCAAAATTCTGATGGATCGGCGGTGTAGGAAAATTAACCCAAATTTTTATGTCGTGCTTAACCAAATGACTAAGTACGAGATGTAACTGATGTGTCTACTGTTAGAGGTTGAATATCTTTATATATGTAACGCTTCTTCCAGGTTCACGACTGACCTGACAACTTCCAACAAAAGCGAACAGATCCCTTTGCAGCACTTTGTAATCGTGGCCATCGATTTCGGCACGACGTTCAGTGGGTATGCCTTCTGCTTCGTCAGGGATCCCGATTCGGTGCACATCATGAGGAGATGGGAGGGAGGAGACCCAGGACTCGTCAATCAGAAGACATTAACAACTTTACTTCTCGATCCTCAAGGAAACTTCCATTCTTTCGGCTTCACTGCCAGAGATACTTACCATGATCTTGATGAAGAGCAAGCAAGAAAATGGTTTTATTTTGAGAAGTTTAAGATGACTCTTCACCACAATGCCGTGAGTTTGTTGCAATAGATTCATGGCCGATGTGCTTAAATTTTGAAATTTAAATGTTCTTCGTGCATTTTGAAATTTACTGAGAATCCATACGAACCAAGTTCGTTGCATTTTAAAACTGACTTCGTACCATTTCCTCCTCGCATGATTTTGAAGTATTTGCAATTTTTCTGGAAACTTTTAATTACATCCAGAAGAATATTTTAATCAAAACAATGAAATGAATTTAGGTAAAAATAGGTAAAAAGAGAAGAGTAAAAAGCAGTAAACTAATTTGTAACCACAAATGTTAGTTCGATCGGATACTGTCCAAAGTGGAAATTTATTTTTGGAAGACATGACCAATAATGGTTTATGGAATATCACTTTAAGGAAGTGTTATTGAATACGAAGTATCTGAGGAAAACCTAATTTTAAACCATCTGCTCTGGCCTCATGTGTTAACAACGGTTCGAAATTGGAGTATTTTTTCATGTTTTTACATTTGCCGAAGCTGATGTCACTTAAAAAGTTCTATCGCAGACATAACATGTTTATGTCGAACGAAACTATGTTTATCGCAGTCAAATAATTCTTTACTATTTGAGAAAGGAATCGTAGTTTAGCTAGTGAAACAAATTCTTAGAACTTTGACCAACATGGTTTTCGCTGTTATCGCAAATATATGATAAAAAATAACGACACAAAATTCACTGTTATTGTAATCAGCTGCATAAAATGAAGCTACGGTTTACACAAAATATTAAAACAAGTGCTGATATCCGTCTCTCACGTCTGCTTACGTACGTTCACCAAATAAAAATGTAGCTCAAGAAATGGCAGATATACTGAAACATACCGGAATATGTATCAAACTATTAAATAAATAAATAGTGGAGTACCATTCAATGTTTTCGCATAAATTATCTGTAATCTCACAGATTCATTTGAACTTTTGAAAACGTTTGAAATGTTCGAACTGAAAAGATACATTCTTTTTATAGTTTAGATTCAACACCATTATATTTTTAAATTCACCAGTGTGGCGACATTTAATAAGAAACTGCATTTTATCTGACATCAAATTTCTTTATTTGCTAATATTCCCTAATATTAGATAATTAGACGCAACTGAATTTATTTATTTATTTACATTAAAGTTTAAATTGTTGTTCATTATTTTTTGGCGCGCGGGAGCAGTCAAACTGTTTGCGACATGGCGCCTGTCGTAGGGCTTGGGATTGGTTCAGTTGAGTTTGGGATTGTTTCGATTTTCTATTGTTCGTTTACTCTGTTCTATTATTTTTTTTATTTGTCGGTATTTATTGTTTCCATCAAAGATGGAGGTTTGTTTTTTTGTAAAAAGAATGGAATTTCTTTTGTCTGCTAACCAGATTGCCATATTTTGACAACTAAGTAACAAGGTCACGCTGTCTTAACCTTGACATTGATCAGCAACTACTTAAGCTGATTAGCTAATTAGATGCATGGAGTTGCGTTTTGACATTGAATATGCAGGGTTCTGTTGATTGTCTGCATTTATTTACGTTCTATTTACTTATTTATTTATTATTCAATGAAATAGACCAAAGGAATTTTAAGTTAAGCATACCTTTGCATACTGGATAGTCAATGAATGAAAACAAAGCAGATGAATTTTTCAAGTTTGAAATGATAAGCATATTCACTAAATTTTGTTATTCCAACAGTTCCACAGATACTTAAACGCATATTGTTAGTTACTATAATATTAAATTGCATACTTAAGAGCAAACGAATGTTATTAAGATAATAATTTATTAACTTAATTTAGGAACTCAACAAAGACACGACAATCAAGGCAAGCAACGGCAAGCCCTTCCCAGCACTAAAAGTTTTTTCGTACGCCCTCAAGTACTTTAAAGACCATGCCCTGCAGGAATTAACAGATCAGTCGGAAACAAACATCTACAATGAAGACATACGATGGGTTATAACCGTGCCTGCCATTTGGAAAGCTCCTGCCAAACAATTCATGAGGCAGGCTGCTTATCAGGTGGCGTTGTTGATTTTTGGTAACGAATAAGACAGTTTTGTAATGACTAATGTGGTGGTGATCAGATTTTTTTATCGTTGAACCTAAACTGTCAAAAAGGAGAGATATCTGGGTCAGGGTCCTTCGCTAATTTAAATTTTTTAAAGTATTGTTGAAAGAAATGTATGTATGTATGTCCATAATTACTTACATTTTGTGAGAATGGTATGGATATGATTTTCAGCTGTATACAAAAAACATCTTGAAATTTGAACTTGACCTAAAATTGACTTGTTTGAGATTAAAAATTACCCTTTTCCAATATTCATCTGAAGAACTTTATGAGTAATATTTGAAACATCATTTTCTTTCTTAAATACACTATTTAGCAAAAATTCCTGAGAAATAATTATAATCAGACATCTCTCGGATGCAGGCAGGAATAGCCACACCCGAAAATCCAAGTCAGTTGATGATTGCCTTGGAGCCTGAGGCTGCTTCCATTTACGTGAGAAAGCTGAGGATCTACCAGTTGGTTCCTGAGAGTTCTACACTTCTTTCCACCTCCACCATCTCCACGGACACCACTCCAAGGAGGAAGGGTCAAAACGGAGCTGTATCTAAAGGCAACTTCTTCAGCGGTAATTACGTAATAATTTGACGTCAAATATGATTTAATTGCAGAGTCATGGAGTTTTCATGTCTTAAAAATGATGAAAGCACTAATTCAAAATCATTGCCGGCTACAGTTTTGAGATGTCTCTCGGGACTCAAATGGAATTTCTTCTTGTGTTGTCGCCTAGTTTATTACTGCCGAAGAGTTTGATAAAACCGATTGATCTGTCATCACTTATTCATTTCGGTCTTTCTCAGGAAAAAGTAAAATGCACAAAGTGGGCCAATTGACTTAGAGACGAGATGATCTAGGACGCGTAAATTCTAATTTAAGTCTAAAACTTTGAAATGTTTTAGCAAATTGTTTCTTGGCAGCTTGCAACAGTGCAAGCATTTACTCGAGTCTTCAAACTGAATGAAATTCTGTCGTTGTCCAGCTTATGCAGCTGGAGGGGTGAAATTAGTAGCATTTACACCGAAATCATTTTATATTTATTTTAAATCTACTCGTTCGATGTGGACGATAAATCACTACACTTATGCACGACCTGCCAATGTATATGAATATCAGTTGAATCAGATGGAGTTAGAAAAAAACCCATCATCCTGTTAGCTGTCGAAGAATTTTTTGATATTTTCAATACTATCAAAGTGCACTTAACAGGAAATCTAAAGTCATGAAGATGGTTGATGCATTTAAACTTTTGAATGGGTAACGTTAAGGGAAAATAGAAAATCACTCGAGGACAAAGTCCTTCAAATGAAGTTTTAATTATTCACATTTTAACTTAAATGTAAGTTGTTGTGCAATACACAATACCTGTCACCAATCATTTGCAGACTTGAAATATCAAACCCTACCAACGAGTAGCAAGGAAAAAGAGTTCATGTCGCCATCATCTTCCATGGCAACAGTAGGACAAGAAGTTGATGTTGATGGTGAGATGCATGGAGTCTTATCGATAAATTTAATGTTTACTTTAAATTTGAGAACAAAATTAAAAAAACCC
The DNA here is from genome assembly GCA_011800805.1 of Hirudo medicinalis. Classification (NCBI taxonomy): domain Eukaryota; kingdom Metazoa; phylum Annelida; class Clitellata; order Hirudinida; family Hirudinidae; genus Hirudo; species Hirudo medicinalis. Next base: position 116,479 of record MPNW01000177.1, on the reverse strand, counting down.
ATAATTTAAACTTTATTTACAATTAAACAAGTTCGCCTTGAAAACTTTAATTTCTGACTTTATTGGTGTAATCTCTATTATTAATAATAAGTCAGTGAAGTGACATTGTGGAATAAAATGACGTATCCGACATCGTTGAGTTCAATTGAATTTCTTAGAATGGATCATGCCGAACATAGCCTCAGTAAACTTTGACCTATTTACCGCCGTTATAATTGGTGTAATGGTTAGGATGGTTGCCTGCGGATCTGCGGGGCGTTGTTCGAATCCTGGTGCCGCTGATGATGCACTGCTTCCCTATCTTACGTGTGGGTAAAGCATGGCCTAATGAGTCTGAGGCACTCCTTGTAAATTGTTTGTTTTATTATTTAATGACAACAACATTGTAATGTTTATTAACAACATTGTGTGCTTCTTAAAACTGCATCTTGATATTGTTTCACCCTATTTCAGCCTCTGATAATGATTGTCATTTGGTAAGTGATAGTTATGCATTTATTTATTGCTTTCTTAACAACTGCCAGGAACGAGGTACATGGTTGTAGACTGTGGAGGGGGTACTGTGGACATAACAGTCCATGAAATGGAAGCCAACGGAGGCTCCCTCAAGGAGCTGCACAAAGCCACTGGCGGACCTTATGGATCGATAGGTGACGCAATCGAATGAACTTATTTTGTATTATACGAGGATAATGATGTAATAATGTACTTACCTTGTCTTTATATTACCTTGTCTAATATTACACTTACTATTCATATTTATTGAATGTCATTTCTTCAATCATTAGTTAATAATAATAAAATGTATTAATTTAGATTATTAAATAGTTGCCATGTATTTTATTTGCACTCAAGTTCAAATTGTTTCACTTTCTCAATTAATTGGCTTGAAATAATTTTTATCAAATAACTAATGTTACTATCTTGAAGTGTTTATAATAAAATTATGATCATTTAATAATATTTTCACGACAACATCTACAATCCAGGAATTGATCACGAATTTGAAAAGCTTCTCGTGAGAATATTCGGACCCGAGTTTATCGATTCCTTCAAGTTAAAACGACCTTCAGGGTGGATTGACCTTATGACTGCCTTTGAGTCCAGGAAGAGATCAGCTCACCCTGGTAAAGAAAACTCACTCAATGTTGCTCTTCCATTCTCCCTCATCGAATTTTACAAGAAAAACAAGGTTTTATTAACAACAACATTGCACATCTTTATCACAACGTAGACTTAAGAACATGTGCCTAAATCCTTGCATTGGTTTTCCGAGAGAGTTGTATGTTATCAATCAATAATTACGTATATGAATTTACATCAATTAACAATATCGTTATGTGTAACTATTTACCACATGATGCAATAAACACTCACGTTCTCCCTCTTTAATGCTTTTTCAATGAAACTCTGAATTTCAAATTGAATAGCTTCGAGCCTGGTTTATTGTAATCTTGAACCGACATCTCTTCCCGCGTGCAATAGGCGTGTTTTAAGTGCAAGTCCAACGTCTGTTTTATTGTGGTTACTATTTATATTCATTTCGACACAATTTGCTTCTACTTCATTTACATGACCTGCAGATGTTACTACGAATGACATTATGATGAAAAATTTCATTATGATGAAAAGTTTCATTATGATGAAACGCATTCACAATGAAATTGCAGGGAAGTAGCGTCGAATCAGCAATAAAGAAGTTTGGCAACAAAGAGATCACGTGGTCCTCTCAAGGAATGTTGAGGTTGACTCCATCAGCGATGAAGAAATTGTTCCAACCCACCATTGATAACATCGTTAAAGCTGTAGGAGATGTTCTCAATTATACCAGTGCAAGGGGTGGAGTTTCACGACATTTTATTCTTCCATTAATTCTTAGTTATTCATGGATTTCTTATTAAGTGGTTAATTTAGGACATTTTAAACGCTATTCTTGTCGTACAAGTGTGTTTAATTGCTTGTATTTCATCGTAAATTGAACAATTCTACATTACGCCTAATCAGGACTACACAGGCACGTGCTTACGTGATGTTCATTCATGTAGTTCATATATTTAATGTAAAGATACATGACGAATCCAACATCTCAGAGCAGCATTATGTACTGGTGAATGAATTGTGTCTCACGTTAGCACTTTGTTAACCACTTAAGGAGTGAAGTATTTATTTCTGGTCGGTGGCTTTGCTGAATCGGGAATACTACAAAGTGAGATCAAGCGAGAATTTGGTCATTTGTTGAAAATCGTAATTCCACAAGACGTTGGAACGACCATTTTGAAAGGTATTTATTTGTAAACAAGAATTAACTAAAAAATGTTTTGTATGAAAGTTGTACAAATGTTTGAGTTGCTTTCAGGGGCTGTGTGTTTTGGCTTGGATCCGACTGTGGTGAGCGAGAGAAGGTGTCGCATGACGTACGGAGTTGGTGTTTTGAACAAGTTCGTTGATGGGGTTCACCCGCCCGCAAAACTCGTGCTGAAGGACGGAATACGCTGGTGTGTCGATGTCCTCGATAAATTCGTTGTGGCCGATCAGCCGGTATCACGTGAGTGTACTTTCAATTGATGTCTTTTATTATTGTTATTGTTGTTGTTATTATTATTATTATTATTATTATTATTACTATTCGTCGAATTAATGAGTACAAATAAACTCTTATAAGGTTGCGTTACTGCTTAAGGAACAGTCGTAATGTGTCGGGTTCGTTATCAGGCAAGGGTCCTTAGGAACAGGCACTAAATTAATGGTTATGCAAATCACGCTGTGTTTGTGACATCATAAAAGAATAATTCCGTTTTGAGGTGTCAGTGATATTAGTCATAATTAAATGTAATCTTCAGTTGGAGATAGTGTTGTCAGAAGTTACGCTCCTGCCAGAGCTGGTCAAAGATCCAGTGTCATCCACATTTACTGTTCGGAAAGGGCTGATGCCACTTTCATTACCGATGCTGGAGTCAAGAGATGCGGTACTTTGTGCCTTGATTCCAGCGATCCTCACTATCGCCACACGATGTCAGGGACGCCTCTCATCAAATCCAGGAGGTCGAGAGAAATTCAAGCAAGGATGACATTTGGAGACACTGAAATAAAGGTCGGTTACTGTTCTCAGAATAATATGTTGTAGATGTTCTACGTGTTTGTTACTCGTCGTTTTTCTGCTATTCTGAAATTTAAAAACAAACCCCAAGGTCCAAAATAGAGGCGGACTGGGACCATTTTTTATTCCCGGTCCCGACAACCTAATTCCCGTCCCGACCCGTCCCTGTCTAAAAATAATTCAATTATTCCCAGTCCCGCCAGACCCATCAAAAATTCCCGTTCAGTCCCGATTTCAATTTCATGTATAATTGGTCCAATTATTTAAAGAAGATGTTAAGATATTTTATTATATTATTTATTTGTTATACTCACTAAACACACTCGATGACGGTATCCGGAAAATTCATCGTCTAAAATTGATTCTAGGCGCTGAACGTATGGCCGCCTCTGTTTTTTCTCTAGCTGTTCCTAGAGGTTTTAGTGTCATTTCCGACTGTAATCAGACCATTGGATAGGTAATTTCTGTGTTGGATTACTCCTAACTAACAACAAAATAGTTTTACCAATAGTTTCTCATTTTGTCGGTCTGTTTTCAATTTGTTGTCTGCTATGAGTGCTGCTCGACGTGGACCAATGGCATATGATAAGCTAATGATTTTGAATTTGTCCGTGAAGCCCAATCGCGGGCTTATACAATCACTCCGAAGAACCCTAGTCCTCCGCAAGGATTTTCGCTTTCATCGCTATCGTGGAAGATCTGGCAGTCGTCATCCTCGGCGCGCCGTTTCGCCTCATTCCTCTGGTCGCCATCTCTAGAATAGAGCTGTCTCAACCTTCTCAATCTCCTTAATGTTAGATCGCTCAATAAAAAAGTTGACAGGATGATGGATCTGTTGCATCATTGACGTTTTCTTCATGACTGAAACTTGGTACGACATAGGTTTCATCGCCTTGGATCGTCTCAGGGCCGCTGTCTTCACAGTAATTGACTGCCCTCGCGATCCGAATTCTATGTCTAGAACAGCCATCACACCGCTCTTTTTCAGAGTGTTCGATAACCTTCTGTCTTGCGTTTCTGCTCTTAAGGAATTGCTCATCGTTGGAGATTTCAATATGCCTCTTGACCTCCCTAATGAGTCTCATACAATAACGTTCACAAGATCATTTACATGGCTTCGCACTCCATGTCCGTCGACCGACTCCCATTCTTGGAGGCACTCTCGACGTCGTCGCATCGCGCGGTTCATCCTCTGTCAGAGGGCACAACATCATGCCTTCTCTGATCATCACCTTATTTGATCGTTGTCATTCAAGAGCCCCCTGACTGTAAGACAAGAATTATCAGGCAATGGTCGTGCCTGAACATCCCCTTGCTCCTCAACATCATTTGAATCGACATTTTCTGTCGACGTTGACAATGTCGATGTTGATGTCTCTGCTTCCCGGCTCCATGATGCAATCCTCAAGGCCATTGATTAAGCTAATTCCACAGAGATATGCATCCGCTTGCGTATTTCCGATCCATGGTTCGATCGCGAATGCCATGACGCGAAGCAGGTAGCAAGGCGCCTCGAGAAAGCGGCTCTCAAAACGAATAGTATCATGGGTAGAAGTAAAGCCCCATGCTCATTCAATCGGTGCCAATGATTTTTTGCAACGTTTCACTTCAAAAATTGAAAAAGTTCGAGTTGTATCGTCCTCTGCTCCAACTCCATAGGTTTAAGCCATCTCGCCGTCTGTGACATTCGATGTGTTCCAGAGCACAAATGTGGTAGAAGTGATGAAACTGATTCAAGCTCTTCCAAACAAACAGTGCTTGCTTGACCCCATGCCAACCTGGTTACTCAAGAAAATGTCCTTAATCATAGCATCTATTCTCGCGAAAATCTTCAAGAAGTAAAGTACCACTAGTCTTCAAATCATGCTACGTCATTTCTCTAATCAAGAAATCCATCCTCGATCCTTCCGATGTTTGCTCCTACCGACCCATCTCTAATCTCTGCCTTCTCAAAGCTTCTGGAACGTCTCGTGCTCGGAAGGGTTATCTAAATCGTCATAACCTCCTACCTGAACATCAGTTCGCCCATCGTCAACATCATTCCACTGGACTTGCTGTTCTGCTAGTGTCGTCGGATTTTCTAAGAGCCTCTGATCATGACATTCTTCTAGGACGACTAGAAACGTTGTTCGGCTTCATGGGTTGTGCCCTTGCATGGTTTCGGTCGTACCTAGCCGATCGTTCCTTCTCTGTCGGTTATGGTGAACTGGCATCGTCCTCTACTTCTATAACATGCGGAGTGCCCCAAGGCTCCGTTCTGGGCCCATTCCTTTTCTCAATGTACAGGGCTGAACTTGAGACCTTCATTCGGGAACATGGACTCCAATGCCATATGTATGCCGATGATACGCAGGTCTATGGTCACTGCTAGCCAGACCAAAGTGAATGCCTTTCTGTCAGCATTTCAAACTGTGTGGACGCCATCAGTGACTGGATGTTCAGCAGTCGTCTCCAATTGAACGCCAGCAAAACTGAGGTAATGTGGTGCTCCTCCGGTCGACGTGCACCTGAACTCTCTTCCAAATCGGTCGTCATCTGCTCCGACCTGATCCAGACAGTACAATCTGTCCGCAACCTTGGGATCTGGCTGGACTCAAAGTGTTTCACGACCACTCACATCAACAAAACAACTCGTTCCTGCTACGCATATCTCAGGGAAATTCGCAGCATTGCTGNCTGCAATCAACGAAAAGAGAACGTGACCACGTCACTCCTCTTCTCCATGATCTCCACTGTTTACGCATTTGCCAGAGAATTGACTACAAAATCTCTTCACTCGTTTTCAAGTCTCTCCTGGGTCATGCATCGTCATACCTGCCTTTTACTCGCACTGCACATATTCCTGCTAGGCGCGGACTCAGATCAGCAAGCAGGGTCCCTCGTCAAATCATCTGCTCGACGTACGTCAGTATCGTTATTCTGTAACTCAGGTGAGGCCAGAGCAATCGGGCGATCGATCGAGCCTCTTGCGCCAAAGTGATTATTATCGGAGCTAGACTTCTAAGACTCTGATTAATGCAAGTAATAAATTAATTAATTGAATATTTGCATTTATGTTATTCTAAAAAACTATGGATGCTACATGTACTTGCACTTTTTGGAAAACTTTATTCTGCGGGACCATCTTTTATATGTACGTACATAACTACTTTCTCTCCTAAGAATTTTTTAGACGATGAATTTTCCATGCTATGAATTTTCCTGCGAGGAATTTTCAGTGATCCACTCAAAGACACATAGATTTAGTTACTCAAGTAAACCTTTGTTTCTTTTGACTCTGGTCAAACCGTCAAGAATTGATGGTTTTAGAGTCGATGTCTTAGATAGGTTTAAAGTCCTGCGCACAAAAAGGACTGACCGCTTGGCAAAGTCTGCTTTTTGCGGAAGTGGGAATAGATTTCTCTTTGAAAGTTATTGTTGTTTGCCTAGCAATAGGTTTGCCAATGCATGACTTTCGATGTTTGAGCATCCCAGAAGTTCCACTGGCATTAGAATGTTGGATGTACATGACACGCCTTGCACTGCACAAAATCAGTGCTGTAATCATCAACCAAAACTTTAACGAAACTTTTTCAAGCAATACTGGATTTCTCATAATCTAATTTAATTTTCGAAATTCTTACAGATGTGATATTAATATGTTAACTTCGATCTTTGTCATTTTCTTAACTACAACTGATGAAATATTCGTAAGTAATTTATCATTTGACGACGATGAAGCCATTATAAAATTTGTATAGACTTGTCAGAATTGAAGTTTCGATAAAAAAAAGAACATTTGTTAGCATGCTCGCTAAAAAAGAAACGCGGGAAAAAATAAAAGTTCTTTGTTTTAAAATTAATTTTCAATTTAAAAAAATTATTACAAATAAAAATGAATTTCTCAATGTTCCCTGTCCCGATGAAATTTCTCGTTCCCGGTCCCATGGGAATCCATGGACTCATTTATTCTCGGACCCGCAGTTTCCCGTTCCCGATTTCAAAGTTCGGTCCCGTTCCCATAGGAGACCCGCGGGAAAAATATTCCCTGAAATGTTCTTGCTAAAATATTTTATGATTATAAATAATTAATCGCATTATTTTCACGTAACTCCATTAAAATTACCAAACAATAAATTCTTTTGAATGTTTTTAGTATTTATCAACATTTTGTTTTTAGGTGTCTGCCGTAGATGTGGCAACAGGGAAATGTGTCAAGTCGACTATCGACTTTTTGGGCAGGTGACTCAAAGAGAGGGCATTTTCAATTCGCTAAATTTGCTTTTCTAATTATATGTTATAAATAAATTGACATTCAATTGTAAGCCCTCAAAATAATTTCCACTTTGAAACCATAAATGTCGCATTGCAGAAAGAATTCGAAAAGAAATTTACAACGATTTTTCACATTTGAAGCGAAATTGAAAATTTGAGAAATGTTGCTGTCAATGAAACTGTCTGCTTTCGAAACTGCTCCTGATTCACGAATTTCATTGAAAAATTGCTTCAATAAGGCTTCGTGTTTAATTTAATTTACATTATTTATGTGAATTATTGCATTAATTACACAAATTATTACATTAGTTACATAAATTAATACATTAATTACATCAACCAAAAAACGCTTCGTCTATGTGTACAGTAAATTGTACTGAGGGTGGTCACTCATCCATTTGTTCAACGGTGTCTCAACACAAACGCGATGGTTGGACGATGGGCAAAAGCCAGCTCGCAGGCAACGACTCTTGGCAGTTCGACAGAGATTTCCAAAGTCATGAGGTAGGGTTAGGGGTAAAGGTAGGGATGGAGATATTCGCTAGGCCAACAATCCACAAACATTTAGTTTGCTTTGCGTTGGATTAATGTTAGTTTATTCTGTAATTATTTCTTAAATTTATGTCACGTTGAGTGTTTGGGAGTTCACTAATAAGCTTTGATAAACGAAGCAATAGAAGAACAGGTATTGTTGAGGAGGAAGCAGTTAAGTTTGAAATACTCCCTGTTTAACCATCGCGGTCGTCTCGGAGTCTTTTGAAATTAAACTTTCACATTTTGAGAATTCCGGTCTCATTGGGCGAGTAAATGCGAAATATGAGAATGAATCATGTCACTCAGCATTTAATCTTTTGAAGCTCTGCGGTAAATGTGTATAATAATTGCTATTTGAAGACAATATAAATATAGGTACACAGGAGGGGTAAACTACTTTAAAGGCAAAGGCCTACGAGTATATATTTTACACGGCATCCCAAATTAGTATGAAATTTGGGGCATTGCCTAACCATGATCCCAGAGTTAAACCAACTCATTTTTATAAAGTCTTTGGAAATTCGGGAGAAACACAAAGGTTTATATTGTTTTCGCCATTCTTATTTTGGGGTGCAAGTGGGCTCAGGGTTGCGTTCCCGCGGAGCGTCGGTAAAAGCAACGGTCGTTGCATGTCGTTTTCGCAACCCAGCTTGCACCGTCGCAAAGCGCCTCTGGGAGGCTTAGCAATATAAATGGTCTAGGCGCTCCTGATGCTTATGGCGCTATGCAAATAGTAAGTGTATTATTATTGTTGTTGTTATTATTATTTATGGATGCACCCAAATACCCTTCACAAAGTGGAGGTAATTGAATATTAAATAATGTGGGTATTATTTAGTATTTAACTCCGACATGTATCGAAGTATGTGAAGTATTCGGTGAAACGTTGATTTATAGACTCTAATTATTATTTATTAATTTTAAATTGGCTTGTTCGGTCACATATTTTGAGGCTAAGAGCGAAAGTTTGTTTTTAAAGTTTTCGTGAATAATTATTAAAACATTAAAAGAGTGACTTGATTAAATTTAATAAAACTTTAAACAAGTGCATTGCACGTGTGAGGTCCCTCAATTATTGCAGTAAAAGTTCGTGTTGGCGAACCGATTCATCCCTGGAAAGGAAGCGGGAAATGCACACGAATTTGATGAAACGTAACTCCGGAGACAAACACCGACCAAATGATAAATATTTTCATCTTTATCGGTAGATTAAAAAAAAATTGAGTTGGTCTTCGCCTTGGATAGTTGAAGCAGTTATCAAAACTTCGTAATCATCGGCAACATTGAATATTTGAATTGACATGAATGTAGATGGATGTTTCCTAATTTGTTTGTTTGGCTAATAATTAATTCGAAATATTGGACGTCCCAATCTTGGAAGATGATTTGAGTTCCATGTTTTGACCTCTAACGTATGACCTCTGTCATATGACCATGTTTTGACCTCTATCTCTTCTCAAGGAAGATGGTGGAAAATGGATTACTACCTACCGGAAGAAATAAGAATCCAGACCGAGTAAGGATTGCTTGATTTATTGCAATAAACCACAAGCAACCTATTTAAGTGTTTTATTGATGATACAAATGTTAAATATATAAAGCCAATGGCCGCCAATAAATACGGTAAATGTTTTGAAATCTCTGACATTTTGAAATCATTAATCGGTGGAAACATTCAATGCATTTATTTCTATCTGTTAAAGTCCATATTGTAACGCAAGTTCCCTATCGAGTCCCGGATGCCTTACAAACAAACAAAAAACTAACGGAATTGAACGACTCTAAAAGAGTATAAGAAAAAGCTTTATTGAAAACAAGCGATCTGAAGGAACCACCTATCTTGCACGTGCTAAGAACATTTTTAGCTAACTCTGCATATCGACTNGCAACCTCATCACGTACTTAATATAGACATCCGCGAACAAAAGTAGAATATAAAAATATTCAAAAGTCAGGTCACTGACAATATACAACAAAGATTGTTCTCGCCCGATGAAGACATCCGTGACACATATATAGGAAAGCGTCCATGAAATAGATTTTCCGATAAACCACTGATTATCAATTTATTGTTCAATATCGAACTCTGTTTTATTGGCAAGGCAAACTTCTATATTAGTCTTTATAACTTTATTATTTCGATACCTATTCTGTTTTTACTTATTTAATCCACTTTGTCGTTGCTTTTCCAACCACTGGAACCTTGTCTCGATTGTTTACTCAAGAGATATTATTTACAAGAGCCCATTATTTATAAATAAATCAAAACCACAATTTTCATTAAATTAAATTTATGATGTATATAATGAAATAACGAACAAATTAAACAATTTGTAGGTTAGTTACAATAAAAAGTAATAAAATGATAAAAATTACTGTAAATTTAAAAAAGAAATTATTATAATTACCTATTCAGTGTCTTCACATTTCATGAGCGCAAATCCAGGAGCGAATTTCTTACTTCCAGATAAAAAATTACAAAGTATAAAAATTTGCATTGCAACATAAATTGAAAACTTGGTTAGGATGGATGTGGGAATTAACATCAGTTCGCACGGAATGCAGGAGATAAAAAAAGATTTGGTGCAATTTTTCGAACAACTGTGGAAACGCATAAACTTCGAAAAGGACTTCAAAATTGATGGTCTCATAGTTTGCAGGGGAGAAGGCAATGAAGTTGTTATTGCATTTAACAATGAAGGCAGAGGTTTGGAAAGAAATCCAAGCTTAAACATGACCAAACAACAGGTAATTTGAGTTGTACATTCCTGTATTATTTGTTTTTAATAAATGCATAATAGCTACAATCGGGAATTCATTTTCTTGTATCTAATCAATCGATTATTTGTTTCAGATGAACACTTTCTTAAAATACGGAACTGCAAGACGGGTGACAATTCCCAAGAAAGAAATGGACATGATTGAATCCCTCATTTATCAGAGGCTCGAACATTTCTTCAGTTCAAAGAGGATCAACTTCAACTTTGAAGCGTGCGGTCTTATAATGCTCTTCGATGGATCTACGGAGGTCCACCTGCGCATGAAGAATATCAGAAGAATCGATCAATCTGTAAACACTGATAACGACGTCATAATCATAGAACCACCGCCCGCTCCTGTTTATACGATATCCTCCGATGAGGAAGATTCCCCTATTTCAGATAAATCTACAACCACTCTTGAAACTGCCGGAGAAGTAAAAGTTGAAGCAGCAAGTTTGTCGACAACAAATAGAAATGAGGTCGAAATGAGTCAAAACGATCAACTAAAGGCCTACCTCAGTTATTATTTGTCTGTTCAAAAGAACAGCGTAGCAAAGCAGGATAAGAATGATGGAACTTCTACAAATACCGAAAATAGCTGCAAAATCAAGATGGAGACGAGCCAAAGGGCTTCTATCCTAGCCACAAGAAATATCGAAACAATGTCGGCATCACCAGCCAGTGTAAATAGTTCTAATGATGATCAAACAAATCAAACGAAGATGAGGATGAAGGGGTCTAAACGTCAATTAAAGCTGGATGAAAATTCATTCAACACAAAAAAACAAAAACTTCAAAACTCCGTCACCGACGACGACAAGGTTTATACGTGCAAAATTTGTCAGGAAATATGTTTTGGGAGGGTATCCTACTTTCAACACACCCAATCTCTTCATGGAAAAGTGCCATGTTACATATGTGGGAGCACTTACACTCAAAAAGGGAATATGGAAAGACACATGAACTCCCACTTCGGAAACAAACCATTCCCTTGCGACGTGTGTTCTTTATCTTATACGAGGCTCGAATCTTTGCGCAACCACAAGTTAAATGTTCACAGACATGCCAGTTGAAAATTCCGATACCTACACTCAACTTGGGATTTAGATCAATCTGGCAACCTCTTTTACGCATGAAATGTTTAAACTAATAAATAGCTAACTTTATCGTGTTTTTTATGTAATTTTTAAACCGTCAAACGTGATTTATTGAATCAAATACTGTTGAACCACCAGCGAATAAAATGAAACTTCAATTTCATGCGAAGCTTTGTCGATAACGATTCAGAGTTGGATTAGAGTGGCATATTAGTCAATAGAACTTAATGTAGAGCGGAGCGGATGAAAGGCAGGTATGATGGTACATGACCCAGGAGAGACTTGAAAACGAGTGAAGAGATTTTGTAGTCAATTCTCTGGCAAATGCGTAAACAGTGGAGATCATGGAGAAGAGGAGTGACGTGGTCACGTTCTCTTTTCGTTGATTGCAGNCAGCAATGCTGCGAATTTCCCTGAGATATGCGTAGCAGGAACGAGTTGTTTTGTTGATGTGAGTGGTCGTGAAACACTTTGAGTCCAGCCAGATCCCAAGGTTGCGGACAGATTGTACTGTCTGGATTAGGTCGGAGCAGATGACGACCGATTTGGAAGAGAGTTCAGGTGCACGAGACCAGAGGAGCACCACAATTGAAAGAACTTCAATGGAATAAAGGATCAAGGAATAAAGTTGCACATTTCTATTTGGTCACTAGTATTACATGATTGACTATGAACTGGTGATTTGGACACAAAACTGTCGCAATATTTTTCTTTTATATTTACGAGGAATAAGATGGTATTGCGAATTCCAGTTTTTTTTTTAACTTTGGCTTTTATTAATATCTCATCAAATACCATGTTTGACATCTATAGTAGATTATCATGACCTGCAATCTTTATTTCCTGAAAGTCATTCAACATAATCTAGCAACTTTAATGAATTAACATAGCAATTAATTTCCACTATTTGACAAGCATATCTTGATCTCTTTACAAGGTTAGGATTAGGTTACAAGTTTGTAATTTTTCTCTTATTACATATATATGTATGCATAATGCATTTATTGGTTCATCATTGAGAACACTGTTTAGCCAACATTCAAGAAATCCAACAAAATAAACACATAAATAGAAAGAAATTCTTCACATGGATGTTTGCAAAATCGACACTTTTAGTATTAATTAAGTTGCCATAAAATAATGCAATAAAAATACTTTCTAAGACTGGAATGCCATCATGCATGAATGAAAGCACATCACTAAGAAATCATAAATAATAAACACTATAAAAATACTCTTTAGAAATTCTTTACAGGCAGATTCCCCTTCCAAGACTATTTTTGGTAGACATAAAACTGTAACACTCTAAAGATATAAAACTCATGCAAAAACAGATAAATTTGGCATCTGCAATCATTTCAAGAAACTCGAAACCAATGCGCAAAGTCAGTAACACCGACCGCAAAACCGTAAAGTATGAAATTATTTAACAATAATACAAACTACTCAAATGACTTTGACAGAGGTAGGATATTGGTTGCTCTTGAGTTGAAATGGCAAAAGAAAATTAAAAAGCCAATATTCACCAAATATTAACTTCAAGTTCTTGAGGTAACCTCGGTCTCGACCAGGAAGCCCTCTTAAATACTCGTAAGAAGTCTTTCCAATCAGTGCAAGTTTTAAGTGCCACAGAAAAGCAGCAGCCGATCCGAGACAACCCGTGAGAGACACGTAGATCAGCAAAACAAAGAATAAAAAATCCCATGACTGGAATCCAAAAACTGCCTCAATTAAAGTAAATGGAAAAAAGAAATGAAGAAGCCTCCATGAGAGAGGACTAAAATAAACTTTTGAAGCAAATGAAACCATTAAGAATAATGAATAAAAGCATCCAATAGAGCAATAGTAACAAAACACTAAATAGTGCTTCAAATTTTTTTGGCCCACACAAAAGCCAGTAAAGAAACAATGATGCTCTCTGACCAGGACACATCTCTGGCATAGAACACAATGATGACTGCGGGGTGGGGCCATTATATTGCACATTCTGCATTCCTTCCATTCTGATCTGTAGTTTTGATCTTTCGATGGTTTAATGAAAGTATTTAAAGTCAAAAAGCTATCTTCTTTATAAAGCATATAACAATTGTACAGCAATCCAACGAAGATATACGTAGAGGCGACACAATGTAATCCAGTTTTCGACGTGTCTCCAGCGTTTATTGCAGGTATCACCACAAAAATTGAGGTAAAATAAATTATAATCGTGAAGATAAAGAGATATGCAAATCCCAATCTTGATAACCAAATCAGAATGTCTGTAGCAACGCCTGGGAAGCGATCTTTCATGCTAAACATTCGACTGGAATCGGATTACATCAACTTTATGTACCTCTTGAGAAAAAATAGGAACATGAAGTTAATTCCACTTTATTTGAAACTTAAATGCTACTCATTATAATTTACAATAAAGGATTTTACAAATTATACAATATTCCGTATTTATTAAGCATTATTTCAAAATAATTACTTAATTAAGTTTTAAATGTTTTATAAAATCACTTAGTAAATTATTTATAATAACAAGTAACTAATAACAAGTTAATATTACTTTAATTATAATAATTCATAATTGTCGAACACTATGTATCTAAATTTAGCGCATGATCGAAGGTTTCGCTGACAGTGAGTTGATCGTCGTATGTAAATCAATTAGATTTTGATGCTTTATTTTTTAGTATTATTTGTCTGGGGCTATATCATCTGAGGAGACATCATATCATAAGGGAACGCTTCCAAATGAACTCTTGGCTGTTGCGTAATGGTGGTCTTCCTGCCGTCCGCTGAGCAAAGTTTCGCGCATTTTTTTGTAGACGGCCAAATTATCGAAAACATTTTACATTATTTAAGTAAAGCATATTTTTAAATGATTCCATCGACGCCATCGCGAAATATTGTCAAATTACCTTAGCCAATATGGCGCTTCCTGCCTAAGAAGATTTTAGTTTTCATCGGGAACACATTCAATAGCTAGTGAATTTTTAATAAATTGATTACTGGCAGTGTGTGTTCTGGATGAGTAGTAGACTGATCTAAGTTACAATCTGTTCGAATGTTCTGTTTGCAATTAAACGTTGATAATGTCTAATGGCTAACTTTTATCTCCATGTTCCAGGTGGCCTTTGATGATCAGTCCCAGTGGAAGTTTATATTAAATTTGAAGTTGAAGAAATTTTACAATTCCCATTGCAACAGACCTTCTTGCTTCAACATTGATCATGAGTGATCATGAGTTCCTTTTAGGGGTTCCAAAAAAGGAGCCAGTTATTGACAACTACAAGGATGAAGAGGAGGAGGAGGAGGACGAAGATGAAAGCATCCCAGAAGGACTTCATGTATGAATATGTCATATGTATTGAATACAAAACATTCCTAGTCTGAATATATTTGTGTTCCTTCATTATGTTTGGCATGATTTCTTGGTAACTCCTTTTACAAATGTTATTGGATTGAGTTACCACAATGTTATGGTGGATTATTAAGTTATTATATGTTATTATTATTAAGTTGATAGCGATTTTATTTCTACTTATTTTTTTTACTGTTTAAAATGTTGCTGATGTTGAACTGTTTAGAATTATTTGGAAATTTATAGCTTTTTGATTTCTAGGATGAACACAAGGGAAGTCTGCCAATCTCCTACAACAATGGCTTTCCAATTGGGTATCAAAGTAAGATTCTTTATTATATTATTGTTGTCATTATTACTGTTGTTACTTTAACAACAATAACATTATTATTGTTTTTTTTGTTTTTATTGTTGTGGTTGTTACTATTAAGACATTTGAGTGCCTAATAAGTTAGAAAGTACAAAAATAATGCTGTACAGATTATTTGAATTAGAGTGTTTCGAAGGAATGTGAAGATAAAAGCTTCTTAATATTGGTACGATTACATTAAAAACTGGGCCATAATTAATATTGTGGCACCAAATAGGCTTGATTTTCATGATGGCAATCATTACAGGTGACACGTAACTCTAGCATGAAGCATGATGTTATAATTAATGCTGCGGACCGGTAACGCAGACATTACTCTTTAATGTCGCCAACGCCCGCGAAGAAATGAAGTCTGGGAACTGTAATCGTGCACGGTGTCATGTGTTTAAAGAATCATATTTTAAATTTAAGTCTTTTAAAAATGTGATTTGGAATCTTGACATAGACATTAACGTTCAGAGGTCAGAACTCGAACACCAAGCTGAAATTTGGCAGCTGAAGCTCCAAATATACCTGTTAATAAATAACATTTGATTTGTTAGCTCCTTCAATGAAAGGTGACCTGAAGAAAAATTCAAGTGGAAAGAGATTGAAGCCAGATGATGGTTAGATTTTGTGGGATATATTGAGTGACTACTCAACATGACATATGTTGATGCATTTGTCATTATGTCTTAGGTTATAATTCTGTGTGAAGGTCACTGAAGAATTTCAGTTCTTTTATGAAAAATGTTTGAAAGCTTTAACTTTTGGATGAAGACTGATAAGGATAAATTATGATGTTAAATGCAAAGTTCACATTACAATGTGATAAATAATATGTAATGTAAAAATATTCTATTATAAATATTATGTCATTGGGTTGTTGGTCGTATTAGTTTTCATGACCGAATTAGCTGCTGATTATTTTCGGATAATGTGCCAGTGTTAGCATAAAAAACATGATTAATGTTATCAGAAGAGGAAGATGTCAAGATAGAGTCTTACATCCAGAGAGATGTAAAGTCAATTTCAGTCAAGGACATGAGGAAGTTGGTGCCAAAGTTGAGGATTGAATGCTTCTACACTGAACAGGAGCTCAGTGGGAAAAAGAAGAGTTTGTTGGAATTATATTTTTTTATGCGAATGGTTTTGTTACCAGTACAGTGGATTGTTTTAAGGCAATTAAGTTTTTGAATATCTTCACAAACTGCTTGTTTTATTCTAAATTTTGTAAGGATGGATTTGATTGGGTGAGTTTAAACATTTACAATAAGAAAGTTGGAATTAGAAATGATAGCAATGTGGTGATCAGGATGTAATTACTGCTGTTGTAATTATGTAGAAAATACAAATCACATGAAAAGGTATCAGTGATCAGTAGATAATAAGGGAGTCATTTGCAAATATTTCATGTAACAATTATTAGAACTTCTTTTGACTCTCAGGATTGTTGGTTAATCTAATTACTATAATCAAATTACTTTGTGTATGCTCAGATGTTTCTTTCTGATAGTGAAACACCTTTGGGATCAGAAGCCGGCTAGTTGGCCCAATCAAGTTCCATTCAAGGATCCAAATAACCCAGGAAAAGAGGGAACAGGTTGGTACTGAGAATCTATCTGTTGAAGATGAAGGATGAAATGTAAATTCTCAATAAAGCAGACCTTAGTATTTCAGTTGTCTCCATTGATGATCAAAATTGAAGTACAAAAATGATCTATTAAAGTTGATAATGATTTAGAGTTTTCAATGGTCGTGACACAAATAATATTAAAACCACCAGCCAAGAAGCCAGGAAAAAATGATCTGATGAAGATGTACACCTACCTAAGAGATGTTTATCTTAAGAACAAGGCAGGAATTGCTTTCTTCTCGTTGTCGATTTCTTCTTAGCCGATCTTTTGAGTGCCTCGTGCATCCGACCAGGATGTGAAAGCACTTTTTAAATTGCTCTACCATTTGCCACGGCTGGGTCGAGAACACGACACGTTACGGCCGCTGCCATTACCACTGCTTGCCGGGACGCATCGAGGTGACCTGCACGACAATGACACAAACCGTACCAACTAATTCTTAAAGAATTGCCTGCGATTCGACAGGGGCTGTCGTTCGGCTCTGCCGGGGGTTCTCCTACCGTTCAGGTTCCCCAGCAACAGCAACCGCCACAACAATATCACGTCTACCAGCAGGATCCTCCTCAGACTTACTTTCAACACCCTTACCAATCGCATCAACTTCACCAGCAACACAACATGCAACAGCATTTTCCTCAACAATTTCATCCTCAGCTGGCTTACTCGCCCAGCAATGAATTGTCAGGTCTGCGAAAGCTCGCACAACCGGAAAGCATGGACGAAGGTGCGGTGATATTTTAAATCCGATCTATTTGTAATTTCGTTAGGATTCAAGTTTTTGAAATCATTTTTAAAATGTGGGAGGGTCGATTGAGTTGGGAAGTTCTTATTTCAGGTCAACTGATCCCATCGCAAGTTGACTTGGCAGTGACAGGGAGGATGACCAATATGTCTTGCACCCCATCTCCTCCAACTACCATCACCAATGGGAATGTCACCCAGGAAGTTGTTAAAGAGGAACCTTTCATTATTCCCAACGTGGTAAAGGAGCTCTACAATAGGATCGACTTGAAGGTCGGAGCCGTCGTCGGACTTCAGGGAGTGACCGACAACGTCAGGGAACAACTGCTCAAAGTTATTGAAGGTGATGACCAGCTGAATTTCGATTGAGATGTAAATGGAGAAATAGTTGGTGTGGATGTGAAATTTTTAGTTGTAGAATTGACAGATATTTATTTTAGTTATGGAATTGACAAATACCCATTAACATTGATTCTTATTATGACAATTTCAATAACCAACAGAAGTCTTGAACCCAATCTATAACCTTCTGAAAAACACCTCGTTCTGCCTCATGTACCTGGATGCGGGGCACCAGATGGAGGCCCTTCTCGACTGCATGATTGTTCTTGGAAAGGTGGAAGCCAATCTGCTCTCCAGTGGGTGCATTGAGATCAAGAGTGAGTCTTTATTTTCTTAGCAGTTGAGTAATCAGTAAGTCTTTTTTTGTGTTTTAAATGAATGTAAATTAATGGCTGTTTATGAATTTTTAGAGAAGTTCCAGAACTTTGAGGTGGTGAGTTTGGCCTGGATCTTTAAAAATGATGTTGAAATACAATTCGTTGCTTTCTAAGTGTTTAGAGACTTCGCGTCGTTATTTTGTTGGCATTCTCTTGAAGGACGCTGGCCTTCGCACGTGACGTCTTATCTTTCGAACGATAAGATATTGCCTTGCACATTTACAGAACGTATCGTCATTGTAGTTGTTGCAGTTATTATATAAGCATTACGTACAACCGAATCTTTATTGCTCAACTAAAATTATTAATTTAAATTAATGTATAATTAGAACATCTCCGAGCACTTGTTAAATGTAGGCATGCACCGTGTATCGGGTCGGACGAAGCTGCCCGGAAATGTCCGGCATCCGTCGTCCGACTTTTTAATTTATCTCGCATCGATATAGATAAATGTTTTTTAGACCTGCCCTAACTTAATTTTAATTATGCACGATTCGTGACTCAGTGTAATCTTCTTGTAACCGCTCGAACCTTCGAATCCGTCCGGATCCGAATTATGTCCGAATTATCCGATGCCTGGTAAAATGCGCTGCCCGGTGCATGCCTAAATAAATGCGACGGTCGTGAAGTCGAGTAACACAACCATTGATGTGGCAGTGGCACTTCTCCTCGTTCATCTCGAAGAGTCTTTCATATCCTGAGACGAGTCAAAGCTGTGTAACTGATTGTGTCAAGTTCAGAATTAGGGACCATCAGAATGCCAACATTCCAATTGATCAGAGGTTTGGAAATGTTGCAGTTTGAGCAATTTTGAGGAGGTGTTTGATAACATGGCAATTTGTGTTTGTGGATTTAGATTTTAAGGAATGTTTTGAAAAATATTTGTAATAAATTTGAAAACTGCAGGTTTACTTGACACTCACGTAATTGACAAGATTACTTTGAGGATGGTATCATAAATTAATTTCTCTGTAAATTTGCCTTTATCCAGAGAAATCGATCACCGCATTCTCTATGAACCAGACAAAAATGGTGAGTTTCTCCAAGAAATAAAACTTTCTAGTTAGGTATTTGTAGTTAGCCGATGTTTTGAGTGCTTCATACATCCTCTTTGGATTTGGAAGTGCTACGACCTCCAGCCTATTTATATATGTGTTATGTATGTAGATCTAGTGATAAGATTCCTCCCTGGCAGTGCAAGCCCTGTTGCAAACATAGGACATAATAATGGTTGTTCTTACCATGTGCTCTCACATCATGCAGGAACGCGAAACTCCGATCCAAGTGATTTGCATGGCATTATAAACATAAGGTATAAGGATGTACTCGTCGTAAGCCTCTCCTGCTCTCTCGAACAAACTGGCAAACTCAAAGATCTCATCAGATCTCAGGAGCTCTTCAAGTGTCATCTGAAGATTCATCTTTTCAAGATATCCCATGAGAAACTGTAAAAACAATAACCAATATTATTATTATATATATGTTATATTATTATTATTATGTTTATATTATATATTATGTTATATATTACTATGTAACAAAATTATGTATTTTGATCTAAGTTTTATTATGAATTAAATAAATAGGCTATTTTTCTCATCTTTATCTTTTCTTCAACAAGCTATTTTACTTGTCTTCAGTCGAATGTTTTATATTTCCTGGTTTCAGTGCAAAAGTTTGCCATGCATGAAATCAATCAAGAGATTGGGACCTTCTATGTGGACTTCAAAAAGGTTTATGACCGAGTTGTTGATAATTTGCAATCTAATGTGATTTTCAACAAGATGTTTATAGGTGATATAAGGTATATGAATGGTGTGCTATGATTGTGGGATAAATTTCAATTTGTGATAATGATTTAATGGCCAATACATCGAAAATATAACATATTTTCAATAAGATTTAAGGTCACAAGGAATGAAATTTGTTTCATTGACAAATTCCAGGTTGAACTTCAATCTGACAACTCACCTCAGACTGAGGAAGACATGAACCTGCTTGAAGATCTTGATTTGAGCCTTGATTTGAGCGATATTTGTGAAAATGAATTCCATGGAAATTTACTCGGTGACTGGATTTGTGGTGATCTTAATTCTGCTCCGCCAGGTCAGTTCAATCCTCAAGAACTGCTTCCTCAGCAAACCCATCAGACAAGCTCTGTTCCTACCCACAACACTGACATGGATCTCCTTTTGAATGATTCCAGTAACCCTTTTCTCAGTAGCAGCTCTTCTTTAGTTCACGTAGAAGGGGATTTTGCAAACTTGATGGAGAACTTAAGCTCGCTGTCGAGCATTTCGAGTCATCTCTCTGGTGGGGTGAATCAGCCTTTTACGAATGGATCTTCTTATTTGTTTTCCAACATCGGTGGATACGGTCAGTCGACAGTCTCTGAGACCTCGTTTTCCTTGTGCGAGCAGCAGGGAAGGAGTTGTCACGTCATTCCTAAGTTTGTGGAGGACATGGACTGCTCGGATGGTGAGGCTCGTGCACGTTACAATGTATTTGGATGCCCTCAGTTTTTATAATATATATGCAGTGTATTTATTGCAATAAACCATTAGTATTCATATTACTTTGCTTTGCAATTAAAGTGTGGTCACTTCTAATTGAAGCAAATTGGGCTCATGGATATGATAAATTTGTATTCATTACTACAAGTACTAGTCTGACTGAGGATCTAATAATATTTTGCTAGTGGTTGTTAACCATGAAGTAAGATGACTTTCAAATTAGTTTATTATGAGCATGATATGTTGTCCTTATCCTTATCAAGTACATGATGATGTTAGATTCATCCAGTATTTGTCATTGGTAAATGTTCTGAGCATCCTAAGTTGGATTTACCATGTTTTTCATTTATTGCCTCCTCTAACCATCAGATTATGCTGCATGCAACCAAAAGACAGTCAGGCAAAGCAAACGTAGAAAGTGAGTTAAAACTTTTGGACCGCTTATAATTTTGTGCGACACTTGTATATTGCTTTACAGTTGTCACCACCTATTGTCACCAACAATTATGTTTGCATTGCAATTCAGTGTGGGTTACTTGATATTTCACTTGGAGGAACCATTAAAACATTTGGTCATACCACACATTTTATGATAATCTCTTTCCATTTAAGAGTAAGAAGTTGTTTATCTGTCTAGAAAATGAAATTGGAAGCCGTGAAGCGACATGGACGAGACATCAACGATTACCAGTGCAAGGAGAGCCAACAATTATTCCTGTGTGTGACTTCATTTACCCTTCTTTGGAGTACACTTTGTTTTGCTTAGTTATCTTTGAAGTTTATTTTATTTCATCTTAAGATGACAGTGATGTAAGTGAACCTTGCTGGCTTGATTGGATGGCCACATTTGCTTAAATTGTGGAATTTGTGGAGTGAGAGTGTTTGTGCTTCTTCGGTCGATGAGAGGCCATGGGTGAAACTTACAAACTATTGCTATGGCCATTGACAATTTCTTTTATTCATGGCACTTGTTTTCCTGTAAACTGGTCAAATTGCTGAAATAGCTGGATAATGGGACTATAATCTGCTATATTTTAACCCGATGTTTAGCAAATAATCGCATTACCGACGCTAAAGTTGGAGGCTCGTGCATTTTGCACAACATTTAACATCGAACGTTTAAGCGTCAAGATGTTGCCGTTATCTCTGCTTATGATCAGAATTAGATTGCTAATTTATTGTTTTGGTGACATCAGAAGGATGTCTTTGTGAATGTTATTGATTGTTTGTAATCATTTATATAATTTAAAATTTTTATGAATTACAAGTTATTAAGTGAACATGACATTGCATTATTGAAATTCGAGTGAATGGATTTTATTAGCCTATTAGGCAGATGCTTATTTTGATTTGTCGTGGGTTGCACTGTCTCGATATTGTTCCATAAATTTCTTTTGGTTATATTTTGGAATTGTGCTGTTATCAATTTCTTCTTGAGAAATGCTGTTTTGTTTGTTTTTTTTAGCTGCCTGCAGCATTAAGATTTGGTTGCTTTTCATTGGGAGCCTTGTTTCACTTTTAGACATGATAGCACTTGTTTCCAATGCACTGGGTTGGTGCCCAGCTTAGAGTCAAAGAATTATCTGCTGGAGTGAGTGAAATGTTTCATTTAAGATTAAAACACTTTATGCTCCTGCAACTGCTCATAATTTCATCCTCTGGTGATTTTAACTTTGTTTACCATTATTAAGGTTGATGTGGAGTTATGTTTGTATCATTGGGAAGCTTTTATTATCATCAATTGCTGAGAGTACTATGAGTGAATTTAGCATGGAGTGCATTGAAATGGCCTATTTTTGCCTATTTAGTCATCATGAATATGACCCTAAAATTTCCCCATTAGTATACTGTTGTTGATGGTGACTTGTTAATGATGAGCAACTCTTCTGTAAATTATTGTTTGATTTTGTATTATATCGAATTTTAGTTGTTCCTAAAGTGATGTTGATATTGCTTAAGCTGTGACATTTAGTGTCTTGTGAGGATCCGGACGTGTCGTGACCGTGCTATGTTGTGAAATTTGTAATTCTTTGAATTAGCATTTTCAGATTTTTTGCGCGGATATTGTTGTTCCAAATCTCGGTGACGAAATGTTATTTGCGATCAGTTGTTTCACTTAGAGCTTTCAACAGATTATAAATTCGATATGACTTGGCATCCCGTTGGGTGCGGTGATTGGTGACAATGACTCTTGTTTCAGAGGGAATTTATTCGAATTCAGTCTTGGAGGTTCGAACATTTTGTGATGCTGGGGACAAAGCACGAGTGTTACTGCGCAAGGTGGCGCCGCTGTGGCCTTCGTGTTGTTTTCGTTGGAAGTCTGTGACGATTATGGTTTATAAAGGATTGCCTGACTTAGCAGAGTGAACAAGCTGCTGGAATGCTAGGATTTTTAATTTTTATTATCGCTAATTTAACAGGTTGAAGGCAATTAATTTACCAGCATAATTAATGCAATAGATAACTAATGAAAATTAATTTATTGCTCACTTTTAAATGGTTACATGGCAACCGTATCGCACGGAGTTATTTTCTTTTTACAGAGATGTGTGGATCATACTAGATTGCTATTGACGCACTGATTTTATGGCTGAGCCTAACAAAGAAGCTCAGAATTCTCCAGACATA
>MPNW01000177.1:85299-87799 GCA_011800805.1 Hirudo medicinalis | reverse complement strand
TTTGTGTGACATTCACGATGTTTATTTATAATAATCGAGTATGATACCCAACCTTTAATTTGCTCACAACAGGAGGCAGGACTTAATCATGTTGCTGACCAATCAAGGAGCAATTTGGCCCTCAGTTCGAGCGATCAAGCCAATGATAATCTGGGTATTTTGTTCTGCGAACACATTCTCTGTTATCAATGCTTTCTACTTATTAATGTTTTTTATGTGTTTGTTTGTGTTAGTTAATGTTAAATATTGTTCATCATGTGTTGCATTGTATTATTTATTATGTTATTTAATGTATTAAATTATGTATTGTATATTATTATGTGTTATATATTATCATATATGGTATATTATCATGTATCATATATTATCATGTATTGTATGTTATTATGTATTGTATTCCATTATTTATGCCATTATTACTATTATTATTGTTGTTGTTGTTGTTGTTGTTGTTGTTGCTGCTGTTGTTATCATTATCGTTATCGTTATCACCATCATCATTATTATTGTTGTTGTTATTGTTGTTGCTGTCGTTATCATTATCATTATCATTATTATTATCATTATTATTATCTTTACTATCATTATCATCATCATCATCATCATCATCATCATTATTATTATTATTATTATATTATTATTAATTTGTTTAAGATGGCACTCATAACAGCATAATTTTAAAATGTTCTCGAACAATTCATTTAATTCAGTTGTTCTTATTGATGTCACCATACTTTCAATCACATGATGATCATCAGCAGCAGCATTATTGTTAACAGATTATCTGACAAGTTGGTCACGGCTGCCAGGTCAGTCGTGCCAGATTCCAAGGACTCCCCATAAAATTCTCCCCTCACCACTGAAAGGCTGTTCTTATGTCAAGTTCTCGAGAGATGGAAGGTGACATGGAAATGATTAGTTATTCCATTCTTTTGTGACGTTTTTTGATGATTTAAAGATTTTAATAATAGGCTTTTAACGTTTTATAATAAAATCTTGCAAATGTTTTAAATCAAGGTTTTTAGCTTGTGGATGTCAGGACATTGATGGATTTCCTCTGATCATTTACGAGGTGTTTTGATTTGTTTTGTTTTGTTTTATGATGTGTTTCAACATGTTTCTTTTGTTCCAATGTCGTAACTTGATGTCATTGTTTTTGCACTTTCACCATAAATCCAATTGGTCAGGTTCCATCCTTCCTATGTCTCATGACCTTGAAAGGTCACCTTGGGATCATTTATGACATTTGTTGGACCAAAGACAGCAAGCATGTCATTAGCACTTCAGCAGATGGAAGTGTCAGGCAAGCGATGATCTTCGTGTTTATTTAAAATTTATTATTGTTATATAATCATTTATTAAGATTAGTATGTTTTAAATTACTTTCGACATTTATTACTCATTTATTATTTCCTTTATGTTTAAAGTTATATTAAGTTTATTAAATTATGAATATTAATAGCAACATTTAACTGCAGAGTGTGGTGCCTTGAGACTCATGTCACAAAAACATCGGCATTCCATCCATCGTTCCTTTACGCTGCACAAATTGAACCGAACGAACACCAAATTCTCGTCACTGGTGGCTACGATAGGCTGATTCGTATTTGGTCGATAACGGTCTCAACCAATCAGAGCGAGACTTCTGAATCCAATTCATCAAAGGTGAATGAGAAACGTATGTTATCTGATGTGAAATGTTGAAGTGTGCAATGTTATTCCCGACATCCTCTGGTATTTATTTATTTATTAAACATCAAACTGAAGGGTCCTTGAGACCACTAACACAAGTCTGTAAGAACAACACAAGGTCCGAATGTCAGGATAGTCAGGTATATGTTAAGGAATTATTAAAGTCAAAGTCGCGCATTAGCGCATTAAAACGAGAAATTGTATTTGAGTTCACGACCTCATTGGGCAGTGCATTCCATGGTTTAACGATCCTATTGCAGAAAGAATATTTGGCAACGTCTGTTGAAAATTTACTGCATGAAGTTTAAAACTGTGCCCTCTCGTGCCTGGGTAATCCTGGACAAGTAACAGATGCCTCAGGGGGGAGTCCGCAAAGGCATTTAATAATTTGAAACAAAATGTTAAGTCAGCCAGTAGACCCTCTCCAGGGTCATAAGTTTAAGATGCCTTAGTCTTTCCATGTATGGGTATTTAGCAACTGATGGAATTGATTTGGTGAATCTTTTTTGTATTTTTTCAACTCTGTCAATTAGATATTTGTGATGAGGGTTCCATACTGGTGAACAATATTCAAGGATTGGTCTGATGTATGTGCAAAAGGCAAGCTTTAAGACATCCTGATCCCTTGAGGAGAAAGAAGCCCTGATAGTCCATGAAGCTGCTGCAGCTTTAATAATGAGTAGTGATTGTATCAATGTGGGAAGCAAACTTTAAGCTTGGGTCCATCATAATCCCGAGATCCCTAACCCTATCCACTTGTTGGAGGGTCTGTCCGTTGATAAAGTACTCATGATTAGTTCTTCTCTTT
>MPNW01000177.1:67867-84908 GCA_011800805.1 Hirudo medicinalis | reverse complement strand
AAAACATTCCAGTTGATTGTGTGCAGGTACTGATTTAGGTTGTAGTAATTTGCCCTGAGGAAGTCATAAGGTGCAACTTTAGGAAACTGATTGTTTGAGGAACCAGAAAGAGGGATATTTGGTCTGATTTGTACCTTGTTATTAATAAGTATTATTTATTACATTCCTACTGATTGCATGAATGTAGAAAAAGAGAGAACAACGAGTTCAAACAAAGAGTTGTGGAAAACTTGAATATAACTAATTTAATCAATATCACAGCTTAATTATAATTTCAACATAAAAGTTAATATTAAATCCATCTCCTTAAAGAATAAGTTAGATTTTTATAAAACATGTTGTAAATCCTACTGAGTAAAGTATTTGTAAATGACCTTTCAATTGGACATCATTGATGACTGATTTATTTACTTTTGCAGTTGCTGCAAGAGCTGAACGTGCACATGGGTTACGTAAACGCCGTTTGCTTCCATCCGAGCGGAAAGATATTTTATTCGGGAGATGCAACCGGTTCCGTCATGATGTGGACTCTGGATCACTCGAACAACAAAACAGGTTTTTAATTCAATTCTTTAAGACTTTTAACATTTACATATAAATATGAATATTTAAACAAATATAAACAAAACTTCAAAAAAACTTTTCATTTGTCATGTACATAAGTCCACATAAGAAATTTATTTTATAACTGAAACTTGGCTGTGATGGATTCTGGTGAATTATTAGTGACGGTTACGATGACGATGATGATTGTGGCAGTCCTTCAAATTATTATTTATGAGTTAAAGGTTTATTTTATAACGACGGTTTCCCTCTACTTGTTAGCTCCAGCATCATTGAAGAAAGAGATCAAGATTGATGGAACAAAAGTATTTCATTCTTTTTATTGCTTAGCTCCCATTTTTTTTCTTAATTGAAAAGATTTAGTTTTTTTGGTAACATTTTTACTAAAAAATTTAGCTTTTTAGTATTTCTATGCATCATCATGTCACTGTTATCGAATGTTATTGCAGGGTGCCCCAATCACCTCATTGGACGTTCATCCTCTTGGCCACAGACTTCTCGTCCAATCCAGAAACAATAAACTGCAGATTCTTGATCTCAGGGTGTAGGTCTTACTTTTCAGAATAATTGCTGATTTAAATAATTTGCATTTTGTAAATGTTTTGTTTAAATAATCACTTGATTAACTACTTTCTTGATATATTCATCTCCCAGGGAAACTTCTGTTCACAAACTCCTTGGTGTGGTGAACATAAATTCGAAACTCAGGAGTTGCTTCAGTCCCGACGGGTCACTGGTCTTCTCGGGAAGTGAAGACGGCAGAGTTTATGTGTGGTCGACCGAATCAGGTGCTTTGAGGTGTTTTCTAATGAAAATAATTTTTGAAAATAATTTGCATTAATTAAGTGCACAATCGATCACTAAGTGTCTGAAAGACAAATTGTAGAACTTTGATCGAACATTGAAATATTGATAATCAACGTTATCTGCTCATTTTCTTATATTTATGTTATTTTATTGAATGGTTTCCAAGGCAACCAACTGGCTATTTATAACGACCTTAACTTCAATGCAACCATATGTGGCTTGGATTCTCACCCTCTTGACGATTACATTGCCTTTTGTTGTCATGGATACAACCAGCCAATCAAAATTTACAAGTATGACCCATCAGAGCCAGGTTATACAATGACAACTCTTTTAATGGGAGTTAATTGTTATCGGGATAAATTAGGGAGTTATTATAGATAAATTGCATTGTTTGGGTTTCAGCCAATCAGAACTTACCTCGTGAGGGTTGGAAAGAACCGGAAGATTTCAATGCTATGTTGTCGTCTGAAACCAAGACTGACTTGTTATTATTTCTGTAAACATTTTCTGATGAATGTATCTTAATAAGACATTGCTATCGTCATTTAAACAACAAATGATGGCAAGTACCATTGTTATTAACTAAGGTTGAATAACTGTCTGTTTTTACTTTTTTTAGCATTTGGACTAGTATTTTAAATAGCATTCTTAATCATTTTCCATCCTCATTTTATTTACTCTATCATAGAATATCATCATTTAATGAGAGTTGATTTTAAAATCATTTGCAGAATATCAATGGCAAAATCTTCAGCAGACAACTTTGATTTTGCCCATTCAATGAGACTTCAAGCCATAAGAAGTAAACTAGTCGAAGTAACTTCAAAGCATGTGAGGCATTTTAATAATGTTATTGATTACATTAATCAATATTATTATTTACACTTAATAGCATTATTATTATTAATTATATTCGATGCTATTATTAATAGCATCATCAATCACTTTAAATTTACAGTTTTATTTATTTGAGGAGAGCGATACCGAAAATGGATTTTTGTTGATTTATTTTCTTTAATTCCTGACAGTCAGTAAATGCAACTAGCCTCTCCAACTTCTATGGATCGAATCTGGCCAATCAGTTTTATCACATGTCTCCAAGTAATTGTTAAGTGATTAGTTGTTAATTACTTCATTTGAAATTTATTAATACAAATTATTGCAGGTCGTATTTCAGCATTTGATGCTGTGACTGCCAGGCTTCTACTCAACCCATTTTAACAATTGCTGCTCAGGTGAAGCAGCTTTTCACTGTCATCTGAGTTGTCATCATTCTTCAGAACTACTATTTCTTGATTATAATACTTTTATATTATGTTATAGTAATAATTTTTTCGGAATTATTATTAAACATAATTCATTTCCATTATTAACTATTTTGGATTTCAGGATGAACAAGAGGTCAAAGTCGTTTTCAAACCTTCTGCATCTGCTTCAATGAAAGAAATTGTAATTTTCTGTGATATATTGCTATAATATTGCTATTTAAATTGTTCATTACACTCCTGAAAGATCACTTTAATTCAAGTTATATGATTATTAATAATTATGAAATTGTTTAATTCAATTTACATATTTACTTTGAAAGGTCATTGCTACTGAGAACTACTCCGCTCAGAGGTCAGATGAATTGACCTTTACAAAGGGTGACACAATCCTTGTGCTTCACAAGGACAACAACTTTTGGTGGATGGGTCACATGCCAGCCACAATGAAACAGGGATTTTTTCCAGCCAATATGGTCAGACCAAAGTCAAAATCATCAATAAGTAGTGACCAATCAAAAATGGAGCTGCAGACCAATCCATCTGATGAAAGCAAGAAAGAGGAAAACAAATATGGAAGTCTCCTGCGACAAAAACATCCGCATCCAAATTCCAGAAGAAATAGTGCAACTGACAGTTTTATTCGGAACAGAGTGAGTTTCAACTTAGGAAAAGATAGTGATTCAAGGCCAATTAGCATTGGATCAATGAATCTTACAAACCAAGATAGTCCTCCTCTTATTTCTTCTCTCTCAACAGCCAAAAGGGGATCAAACAATTTACAAAATTTAAATCCAATTTTAGAAGAGAAGCAACAAAATGTAAACAATGTTGGAAATGCTCACTCTAATGGCATCGATACCTCCATTGCCATTGATAAATCTGTTAACAAAACGAACGTGTCAGAAGCAACTGTAGACAATGTACGTACAAAGCCACCTCTTCCAAGCCTTATAAACACAGCCAGGAGAACATCACTTTCATATCAGAGAAAACTACCTAGCACTGCAGACTGATTTTATGGATTAATGTAAAGGCTGCTAGGGAAGCTATTCATAAAGGACTCTAAGAAAAGCACATGTCAGATTTTTTCAGTTTTCAGACTAAGAAAGTCATTCTAAAGCGGGTATATCACACTTTAATAGTTAGCCATACATTTTCACAAATTTTACGGGCTTGTTTAGCGATTTATTTATTTGTTTTATTGAGCGACGCTTATCTGTTAATAAAACGAACGTGTCAGAAACCCCGTCTATAAATAGATTATGAATATCAAACTCCCTTAGGCCGAATAGATATTGAAAAGTCAGTGGCGTAGCAAGCTGGGGTGCGAACTGGTGATACTAAAATTTAAGATGTAAGTTTAACATATTAAACAGAATGCGCTCGAGTCGGCTTCATAAGAGATTATAGGTAAATACGAGAATGGGGTGCCATCAGAACGTCTGCATATTTGTCAAAGCATCATTTGGAGATGGGAAAGTTTAACGTCGTACAATGGAGGTCTCAATTTCGACTTTGACACCATATGTACAGATTAACATTCGACATACTCTTGCAGTACCTCGCTTAGTCACGCCAGCTCCTCACATCACATAACGACTTCTGATGAAAAGTATGTACAGTTGCGGCTGTGGCAAATGACTAGACGGAGAGTTCGCTATATAGTTTTCACCACATGCGACATGACAACACGTTCACGGCTACTATGTAGCAGCGTAACGACTTAACAAGAGACGAGAATGTAAGGAGAGAGTATGCAAGAGCCAGAGCAAGAGTAAGAGATTGAGTAGGTTCTCCTGGTCCCTTAAATAGACACTCCGAAGGAATGTCG
Organism: Hirudo medicinalis; assembly: GCA_011800805.1. Classification (NCBI taxonomy): domain Eukaryota; kingdom Metazoa; phylum Annelida; class Clitellata; order Hirudinida; family Hirudinidae; genus Hirudo; species Hirudo medicinalis. Next base: position 80,435 of record MPNW01000177.1, on the reverse strand, counting down.
GTAGCTCCTCACACAAAAGTCTTCGCGGTCAGACACTGGGTGCAGAGCAACCTCGTCCTGCAGGACTTCAGGACGAAGTTTAGCCTCCTGCTCCTGGAGCTAGGTGTGTGCATGTGCTTTCACAAAAAACAAATTTAGTTTAAGTGTCACAAACCACAAAAGGTTGCCCAACACTACCAGACACTAAGCAATCCATGAAACAAGATTCGGAAAATTTATTCGATGTCTCGACATGACTGCAAGAAATTAAAAAAAAAAAAAAAATAACAGAACGACTTAAATGACTCTAAACGAATTGTAGATAAATGCTAAATATATTTAAATAGTCCCAGTTACAACCACAACAGAAGTCCGTACATCACTGTTCCAAACAGTTGAAAACAAATCTTTGGAGCTTTATCTAGTTTGATGACTCTTTTGAAGATTTTCCACTCAAGTCTTTCATATCACCAACACATTTCTGTATAGCAAAAGCATGTGATTTGAACTTTTTAATTCTCTCCAGCAAGTCGATTACTGCCAAAGAGTGAGAGTAAGGCTTCAAGACACTCTCATTTTCTCTCAGCATTTGAGTGACTTCCACAGGATGTTAAAATTGCTTGTGTCTCTTTGTCCCCAGATGCTGCTTGATCTTCAGCAGCCACAACATCTTCCAACTCGACATTTTCTAATTCCAAATTCTCCATTTGGGAAGATGATGTTATTCTTCTATCACAAAATGTCTGGGCAACAAAGTGAATGTGTTTGCATATAGTGTTGCGCAAACCACCGTCTGAGCAATTGCATGTGAATGAATGCACACATATTGAGCATTCAACACACATCAGTGGACACAAGTTTTCACAGTGAGGCAAATCATCAGCCTTCGTCACAGAATAGCTCTCCCCATCACATCCTTCCACACAAAAAGAATTGTTACTAATTTCATGGCATGAGCCATGCATGATTTTGCTGATTTGGTGCCGCCTTCTTATCCCGTGCAGATTTCGTGTCCATTTTCCCTTCAAGATAAAATGTTAAATCAAGGTAAACTGAAATTAAACCTATGTAGGCCAAAAATCAACTTTCATCGAATTTCTGTTATTGTTGTACAATTTACCTTGTGCAACTTAAGAAGTCGATCCCTCATTTTGGCCCTCATAAGCTTCAAAAGGCCATGAATACTCTCGTCCAACCTCTGAACTTTCCTCCCCTGGAGATGGACATGCTTGATGGCTCGATGAAGGGCCATCAGATGCATATTACGATGCACTTTAAAACCTAATCTATGGCAGTACGCCCATAAGTGACATCTATTTGCATATTCTCTCTGGAAGTAAGCCCCAAAATCTGATGTTCTTATATCACTGTTTATCTTTTCCAAGAACTTGGCAAGGTGGAATTCAAAGTCATTTACGTCTCTAATTTCCAACAAGGCATAAAGTGTTTTATAGACTTGAGCTTTGACGAAAGTCTCACCTTTTATTTTGGAGATATTTTTCCTCCATGCCTGATCAACATGCCATTCACACAGGAGTCGATGAGCCAATGGTCCCATAACATTTCTCCAAGCATTATAATAAACCTCAGTGTCACCTGTCATTAGAATTGCTCCATCAACACTCCCTATGGCATCTCTGCAGATATTTAGAAATACTGTCATTGATGCTTCATCAACCTTATTGCTGTAGCAGAATGCACCCGGAAAACCTTCCCCATGCTCATCCAATACCATGAGAGTAGTTAATTGGAAGTGATAACAGTTAGTTCCAGGAATGGAATCCAAGGCAACCACTCTATGTGGACCACAGAACTTTTTTAGAATAACTGCTTGAGGTTCGCCGATCAGGACAAGCATGAAATCATCTTTGCTGAGGCCACCGGTGCTTTCATCGCCTTGGAATTTAACGAAACGAACTAAATTTTTATCTATTGCAGCATTTCTCACATGTTCAACCCATGCTGCCACACTCCCCATGTCATTGCTATGAAATTGTTTTATTCTTGACAAGCTGAAGTCTCTGGCAATGTTTTGGAGGTCTTTCCTTGAGACATAGTGCAAATAGGAATCATTTTCATTGGAGATGGTCTTTTGAATGTTGTCTAGTATATCATTAAATGGAACACCATCAGCAATATATCTTGCCAATGCTTGCCTCTCTTCCAACCTCAGAGTAAGATGAGCCAGCTGAGCAGTGTGTCCAGTATGAACTGGACAATACCTGACTGTAATGAAACCTAAAGCAATAAATTTTAAAGGTGTCATTAATGGAAGGTTATCATAGAAATATAAAAATGCATTACAAATGTCACATACATAATTATAAAAAAATGAAAACACTTTTTTCAGTAGCAATTTTTATGATGAATTAATTACCTGATGAGTTGATCTTCATATTGATGAAAGATGCACAAGTCTTTCCTATTTTGCAGGATCCTTGTACTTTTAGGTTTCTAACCTTCCTGGATCTCGTCACAAAACTTCCACTCCGGTGACAGACATAATATCGATATTTTTTCTTTGAAGCTCCTCTCTGAACAAATCTACACAAGGCCTTATTTTCTTCTTCCTTTTTCCATGACATGAAAGCTGAGTAGATTTATGGCTTCAATAGGGTAATTAATATTTCCAGTGTTTAACAAAAATCGGCCAAATAGATAACCTTCAATATTTGGGAAATATAATAAAACGATGTCGTCACTATGTAGGTGCACCCTTAACTCATGGAGTTCAAGGGTCTTCTTCCTAGCAAAAGATTTGTTGCATTTACTGCAGTTAAAGTCTTTTGTTGGGATAGGCTTTTTTCTTCCCCTCTGCTTGCGCGAAGGCTGCTCCAGTTGTGGATGCTTTTTCCTGAAATGTTTACGCAGTGAAGCATTTAAACCGAAAAACTTCTCGCAAATGAAACACTTAAACGACTCCATGGCAAGACTGTCAATGCTTATACGCTGGTAACGATTGATAATCGTAGAAACAAACTTTAAAAGATGGGCTTTACATCACATATTTTATTATTACTCAAATATTTCTATTTGAATGAACTTTTAAGCATTTAGTCATGCTTAATTAATTAATAAATGTTATAACTAACTCTTTCGTAATCAATATTCAGGTATTCTCTGATTGGCTACTACGTTTGGTGATTTCTATAATCTGAGGTGCTTCTGAATAACAAGCTTGCAAGACTTGATCACATAATGGTTCAACATCTCGTCCAATTCGCCATCATGCCTAAACTATTACAAAACAAAAGTGAAACCGAAAAGCGCGCGAAAATAATGTAGACGAGCCTCTTGACATGAATAAAAATCTCATGAATGTTTAGTATAACGATAACGATAAAGGATTTGATTAGAGTGTATGTCCAACAAACCACTAATGTAGAGGGAAGCTTTCTCTGAAGAGGAAGGTTTCGAGGGCGGAGTGAAATCCGGCTGGATCAGTGTTGGTAATCGAGGGGGGAGTCTATTCCAAATCTGTGGGCCAACAACATCTATAGATCTGCCATCCAGTGTCGCACGTCGGGCAGATGATTTGACGAGTGAGCCCCTAGTTGCTGATCTGAGCCCGCGCCTAGCAGGAATATGTGCGGAGCAGGTGAAAGGCAGGTATGACGGTGCACACGACCCAGGAGAGACTTGAAAACGAGTGAAGAGATTTCTTCAATTCTTTGGCGAATGCGTAACCAGTGGAGATCTTGAAGAAAAGGAGTGACGTGACCATGTTATAATTTTTGTTGATTTTAGCAGCTGCGTTGATGACATGCTGAAGTTGCTCGAGGCGATAGGCAGGTAAACTGACCAGAGTTGAATTGCCTTAGTCAATCTTTGAAAGGACAAAAGATGTAATGAGAAGCTTCCGCACATCAAATGTGAATGGAGCAGCAATGCTGCGAATTTCCCTGAGATATGCGTAGCAGGAACGAGTTGTTTTGTTGATGTAAGTGGTCGTGAAACACTTTGAGTCCAGCCAGATCCCAAGGTTGCGGACAGATTGTACTGTCTGGATCAGGTCGGAGCAGATGACGACCGATTTGGAAGAGAGTTCAGGTGCACGAGACCGGAGGAGCACCACATTATCTCAGTTTTGCTGACGTTCAATTGGAGACGACTGCTGAACATCCAGTCACTGATGGCGTCCACACAGTTCGAAATGCTGACAGAAAGGCATTCAGTTTGGTCTGGCTAGCAGTGACCATAGACCTGCGTATCATCGGCATACATATGGCATTGGAGTCCATGTTCCCGAATGAAGCTCTCAAGTTCAGCCCTGTACATTGAGAAAAGGAATGGGCCCAGAACGGAGCCTTGGGACACTCCGCATGTCATAGAGGTAGAGGATGATGCGAGTTCACCATAACCGACAGAGAAGGAACGATCGGCTAGGTACGACCGAAACCATGCAAGGGCACAACCCGTGAAGCCGAACAACGTTTCTAGTCATCCTAGAAGAATGTCATGATCGACACTGTCAAAAACTGCAGATAAGTCGAGAAGAACAGCGACATCTCACCGGCACCAACGGCGCTTAGAAGATCCGACGACACTCATAGAACAGCAATTTCGGTAGAATGATGTTGACGATGTTCAGGAAGGGGGTTATGAAGATTTCGATGATCCGTAACCCTGCCAAGCACGAGACGTCCAGAAGCTTTGAGAAGACAGAGAGATTAGAGATGGGTCGGTAGGAACAAACATCGGAAGGATGGATTTCTTGATTAGAGGAATGACGTAGCATGATTTGAAGACTAGTGGTACTTTACCGAGAAGGATTGACTTGTTGAAAATCTTCGCGAGAATAGGTGTTATGGGTGAGGACATTTTCTTGAGGAGCCATGTTGGCATGGGGTCAAGCAAGCACTGTTTATTTGGAAGAGCTTGTATCAGTTTCATCACTTCTACTACATTTTTGCTCTGGAACACATCGAATATCAGATTAATATATTAATATCAGTATAGTCAGATTCCGCTTAAAAACTCCAGCCTCATAAGGCTAACCCATTACTTTACAATAAAAAATAATCTTTAAATAAGTTATTTAATTTAAGGTTAATCATTAAAAATTTTATGTGATTTTATGTATCACTCCATTTCAAATGGTAGCATTCTTGTTGCCTTTGTGGCAACCATCAATGGCGCTGAGGTTATTGACACTTGTTTTTACAAATGAGCTTAATGTGAGCTCTACAAAAGTTGCATTTATTAAAATTTTACAAATAATGTTTTTTTTTTAATTTTTGTTGTGAGGCGTTGCAAAATAAAATATTTTATTTACGATTAACTTTTAATTAGTATTCCAAATTGTAAACAAACTTTCTTGAGATTCGGTCGCAATGTAAAATGTAAATAAGGGAAAGTGCAAATATTTCAAAGTTGATAAAGATGTCAGTACCCGATTTTAATTGTGTTCTGAAGTTTTTGGACCAAGTCAAAAATGCATTTATCTATAAACCAAAGAAATACCGACGACTACAAGTACTGTGGCAAAGCTATTTGAAAAAAAAAGTTTGTGTTAAAATTTCTCATAATTTGGAAAGCGAATAAACATAAATTTCATATTTTTGCAGCATAGACTTTACAGCGCTATTGGAGGAATTATCTGGGTTGTTAAGTGATGATCCTCCATTAATTGAAGGCTTTAACAAACTCCTTCCACCAGAGTTCAAGCTAAAAATTATAGTAAGTTTTGTGATAATATTAATTCATTTAAATATTTGCTCATTTAAAATCTCACTTGATTGGATTTAATTATATGTTGCAATATACTAAAATTTAAAAAATGTGTGGTCAAAGTGTGTCCACAAAGGCAGCAAGAATGCTAACATTTGAAATGGAGTGATTTATAAAAACACTAATGACTTTCACAATGATTAGCCCTAAATTATTTAAATGTACTTTCCTTAATATAAAGTATTATTTTTCAGGAATCTAATAAACAATTTGAAACCTTAAAACATCAGAGGTTTGAAGAGGGCAACTCATTTGATGAACCTCCTGCCAAGGTCAAAATGATTTTCTTAATATCATGAATGTTCCCAGTGCAGAATATTTTCTTTTTTTAACTCCAAATTATTATGCCCAAAATTCTTTAATTGATAATAACTTCGTTGTTATTAGTAAGACATTTTAATACAACCAATCCCCTTCTTTATTTTTCTTTTTTTTGACATTCCAAGAATTCATGGAAATGTTATTTTGAACTTTTTTCTTTATATCATAAATACTCAAAATATATGTCACTCATAGAATTTTGAGCATGATGAATTTTTCATTCAATGTAACAGTCTTTTAAGTTTGGTGATAAGGTTAAATAAGAGTTGATTTTCTTAAGGGGTCATCCATAAAGGACATCCACAGTTCATTTATTTCTTTTGGAAATATGCCATTCATTTTCTAATACATTTGTGCAGACACATTGTCTTAAATCCCATCCCCTCTTGTCCACAAAAGTCCACTTAGGACTCTATCTTTTCCCCTTTGTGCTGATATCTTTTATGGATCCATAATTGCCTTGTAATTTCTGATGAACTTGACATCATGCCTATTCCTTTAGTGAGTTTTTCTCCTTTATTTTTATAAATGCAATAATACCCAACTTTTCCTCCTGTTTATTTTTTAAATCTATGACATGAACAATTCATGAAATGTTATTTTCGCAAGCATAGTTACAGGATTATTAAAGAAACATTTTTCTATTAAAAAATGACTTAATGACTTTTAGTTAATTGATGTTGATATTACATTATAGGTGTTATATTGTCACCTTGAACAAATATTGAAGAATATTTATTACTTCAGAAAGCAAAATCTGTTCAGCAAAATGATGGCAGTTATTCCATGTATGGATCGTGGAAGGAGTTTTCCTTTTTTGATGAGGTTCTCACAACATTACCATTGATAGCATATTGAAGTCATTGTTAGTTATTGATTGCTTTTATAATTACTACATAATAGCATTTAAATTATTACAATAATCTGAAATAATAATATGTTATGTAACCGTAAACTTTAAAAATTACTAAAGGTCAGACAATTGCTCAGAAATGAATGCACCTATTTGAACTTTCTGAGATGCATCCAGCTGTTCAACAAAAATCTCATTGATGGAATGGAACTCCTTGAAATCCTTCATCCCTTCATCAGGTTATCATCAATTTTTTTTTATATTTTTATTGTATGCAAGTTATCTTACATCGATTTATATATGGATCTTATATGGCATGCAAGTTATCTTACATGGATTTATATAGGACGCAAGTTATCTTGAAGGGTTGTATTCCTGTATGCAACAGTTAATAGCAAATTAAAGCAAACAATTAATATTTAATGCTTGTAATTGCTTTTACTGGAGTGGAATGTTTTTTGCGGAATCGCACTTTCACTTTTCCAGCAAATCGCCGAACGTGTTGGCTCGGTTGAAGTTGATGCTCCGTCATCATTTGGAAAATGGAATCAACCAGGTGACACGAAAAAGACAGGAGAGAAGATGCAACAGACCCACCTCTTTGGCTGAGGAAGTTAAAGAATATGAAATAGGTCATTTGTAGTTTTTTTTTGAATGAATGGATGAATTCATGCAAAGGCTCACTATAAAAGTAACAATTATTTGTGCTAAGTAATTTTAAAAGTTATAAAAAGATGAATGAAATAATTTCGCACGTGGACAGATTTCTCTTCGTGCAGAAAGATGGGTTCAAGTTACAGGGCTCTCACAGTTAGGCCTCACACTGAGCACTCCAGCAATCCAGCTTGCAGTGGAAGGACTGACTTGTGCAGAGAGGTTTGTCATTAAACTTGTTGATATGTCAAATGTTTTGTAATGTTAATATTAGCATTTAAATATTTTTTGAAAAAAATATTAAATAATATGAAAAATATTTTCAAAAGGAAACATCTTAAGATTTAAGATATCTTTATTTTTATGTTTTTAATTGAACGTCATCAGGTGCTCAATGACATCTGGGTTTCCTTTCCTCTCTGGTCCGAGGATCCTGCCACGACCAGCGAAAGTCAGGGAGGTTGTAAGATCACTTCAATCCAGGAATTCTTTTACAAATGTGAGGATGAGAGGTTTGAGGTGGGTAAAACCCAAAATATACACTTTAACAGCACAAAATATGCACAAAATATATTCTGGATTTTTAAAAGTTTCCAATTTACAAGAAAATGTAAATAGTTTCATATCAAATTCAATCAAGGCAATTTGAATGACAAATATTTTTTATTTGAAGATTTAGATGTTTTTTTTTAATTTTAAGGCTAATATCAATTTGTTTAAAATAACGTTTATATACATACATTTAATGTGCTTTAATTATTAATTAACCTCCCATTAATTGTAAACAATTTCAACATTTGAGTCATTAATGCTGCTAACGAAACTCAACAGCTGGACATAGTGATAGACCAGGTGTCATCAGCCATCAAAACATTGGAGGAGGTTCAAAACAAGATGAACTTAATGACACAGGATGATATCATGTCCTTTCAACTTGATGACTCACTTGGTGGCAGTTCAAATGTCTTGCAGAGGAAAGTCATTGAAAGGTTGAGATTATCTGTGGCTCAAATTCATTTTTATAAAGTTAACCAAATTCAGTTTTTAACAGCTTTTTGTTATAATTTAATATGATTTTTCTGTATGTTATTAGTTGTAACTCTTTCATTGATACCATCCTTATTGACAGAATATATGGTGATAAGGCCAAGGATCTTTTGGATGGCCTCAAGATGAAGCCCTTCATTGGGGTACCCATTGCACTGAGGAGACTTAAAGCCAAACAGCAAGAGTGGATGGAACACAGAATTAAGTTCAACAAGGTGGTGGCAATGTTATTAATCAAGATCCAACACTGATTTGCTGCTTGAAATAATATTTAAAATCAACCAGATCTGGAAGGAAAACACAGAAAAACACTCTCAAAGGTCACTCAACTGTGAACTTGCTTTGGTCAAGCAGAACGACCACAAGGATGCAAGGGCAAAGGTCATCATCAATGAAGCAGAAGCTATTTTGGAGGAGGTGGTTATTGGGTGGTCATGAAGTCTTGTAAAAGAAATAAGAAATTAATGAATTAGTTTTATTACAAATTGTTTAATGAATTACAATGTAACCGTTTATATATTCTGAATAAGTGTGTATTAAGTACAATATTGTATTTCTAATTTTATAGTCCCAGATGCTGAGTTCAATTTATGGAGATGAGTGTGCAATGAAAGGGAAGCAGTTTATTTATTCTGACAAGGAGACATTCAATGATTTAAATGACCTCATTGGCTTTAATCTCAACTGCTTGTCAAAAGAACACACTTCCGACCATGTTGGGTCAGGGACGACCACAACACTCAATGGCCCACCTGCGTCCAATGCATCGTCACTCTCCAATGACAAGAATCTTCTCTTATTCTGCAATAAGGCTCTTGACGTCATTTCCAAGTTGTATCGGACTGAGGATAATTCCTTGAACACATCACATTCTCAACTTTTTGCATCTAACCTCGATGATATTGCAACCATGAATGATGCCTCTGTCTCCCCAGAGCAGATGACAGACATGCCTTTCCAAAGAAATAACCCTCCAATTACTTTTAGAGATGCTGTTAGCTGTACAAGCAGTTCACTAGATGAAGTGGTTATGTATCAAACCAGCAGGTGGCTCATCCTGGTATCTATTCACCACAAGCTCTACTCCAGATTGGTCAAGATCCGTTCGGTCTCCGAAAGGGAGTCGTTGGACCGTGACGTGCTCGAGAGAGAAGATGGTTCATCGAGAAAGAAATCTAAAGCTGTGTACCTTGACATCAGTTAGTTTAACTGATATCTGTTGTGGTATGGTATTGATTTCCATTGTTAACTAATTTTAAATTCACTACAGATTTTGCAATTTGCAATTATCTAAAATTTAAATGTCTTTTATTGGTTGGTTGCATCTCAATCAATGAACCAAATACAACATCATCATTTTTGTTGTTAAAATTGATTTTTAAGGTGGCAGGGAGAATTGTGGCACCTTGTACAACTTTGCCCTCGCAGTGCTGAAATCACATGTGGGAGGAGCTTGTGAGTCATCAACTTATGAAGAACACATCAGGAGGACCATGATGAAGGTCAGGAATGATAGCAGTTTCAACTACAATGACGCCTCCTATTGGATCATTTCTTTGGACAAGTTGCTGAAAAATGTCTTAAGAGAGGTCACATAATGTTTTTTTGTATATTTAAAGACTTTTGCTTGGCCAGATTTGGATATTAATGTATTCAATTATGAGGTAAAATTATTAATTAAATTGCAAATGCATATTTGATAAACATGCGAATAAATATTTATCAATAAACTTTATAAATAGCTCCAACAACTGGCTGGTGATGAAGCAACAAGAAAAGGCATTGAATTGTTCGAAACTTTCCATAACAACAAAGAAATTCTTCTTGGAGGAACATCTCACATGACTTACAGGCACAACTGCCTCAGTCTGCTCTCCAAGGATCTTTGTTACAAAATCACCTTCGTATGTTTTTGCGACAATATTACAAACAAAATATTCACAATTTTTTGGTATCTTTAAATATTTAAGGCTGAGATGCTTCTGATGCCTTTGGAGTTGAAACAATAACAATGATAATGATAATATTAATAATAACGACAACATATATAATAATAGTTGATTTGTATGGTGCCATGTGCACAATACCAGAGGTTAATTATTAATAATAGTTGATTGAATTAGTTATCCATGTCTCTGTATGTATATTTTGCATATCTAAATACAACTATGTTATTATTATGTTAATTATTATTATTACGTTATTATTATTATTATTTATCAGAAGAAGAAGTGGCACAAGGTTGTTGTTGAGCTTCTCGATGTTCCTAATGGAGAGTTTTCAAGGGAAGGAGCAAATAAAGTCTTGAAGAACCAAACATGGCAGGAATACATTGCAAACTTCCTTTCAAGTGATGTCGCAAATGTTCATTCGATTCCTTTCCTAAGAAGGTAATATTTACGAAATTATGAAGCAATTGTGGAATGCCCATTGATTGCCATTTTCCATAATTTCCTACCAAACTTAAAAACACCAACAATGTTCTTGAATCTTCTTAAACTTCTTAATCTTTGTACTTAATCTTCTTAAACTGTTTCCTTTTCTTGGCACTTGTGACACCATTGTAAAACACTTAGGAATCTCAGGAAAGAAGTTCCAGTCGATATGATCAGCATGGGGTCCGATCAACTGGCTTTCCGTCCGGATTCATTCAAGCTCATCTTCTCCTCTTCGTCACATTCGGTTTTGTACAGGAGCAGATGGATTCGTGCCACTCCTGAGGTAACGATGGAGATGATAAGGATGATTATGATAGATATGGTATTTTTAATTGATTGGAAATATAATGCATTTGGACAATTACGTTAATTATTGTAAGACATCAATGGCAGTGCTTCAATACTTTCCAGGAATCCAGGAGGCAGACCCTCCACAGACACAACAAGTTTGTCCACCACTGGAATGGGTGGAAGTCCACAAACCTCACTCCTGCCCACGAGCAGAGGTTTTCAGAGTGGATGTTTGGTGTCAAGAAGAACTCAACAAAAGTCATAGAAATATCAGACAAGGACAAGAGTCCCTATTATACTTATCGGAAATATCTTACTTTTTCAAGATAGCCGAGACCTCAAAGGATTTTGTAATTAAATGTATTTAAGGATGAATGCACTCATTACTTGCTTGCAATTATTGTTCACTTGGTATCACTCCTGAGAATTCAGTTGTTGATAAGGCTTTCTTATTTTATGTTGGCAAAGTGTGGCTAAGTGGAAATAACATTGCTTTGTTTGGGATAGTCAAATTCTTCAACCTTGAAATGCAATTTTTTTTTAAAGTGTAAGAAAGTTAAATTAGTCTCTGGTTAAGTTAATTATTCCAGTGGCTTTATCTATTAGTAGTATTATTGGTATTGTTATGAGTGCAGAACAAGCATTCATCGGGTCCAGAGTGCTTTTAGTCCCATATTTTGTGTCATTGCTGACATTCTCAGGGTGAAAGGCTACTTATTTTCTGTTAGAACCAGGAGGTTGAACCTTCAGTTTCATTAATTGACTGGCTTGATGTAACCATGTGAATTGAATGAAATTATTATTACCCAAAAGAATAAGTAGCTCGAGTTTCTTACGATCAACCACCAACATTACCTAACAAGACTCCATGGCCTAGGTCTTCAAACGTCAGAACACCATCAGCTGATTTTAGGCATGTTTATGCTACGGGATCCTTTATAGCCCTGTTGACAACGACTCAAGAATAACATCAGCTTATCTATCTACCTTAGTACCCTGGGCCATCATCTCAAGCTGCAGCCAGTGTTATTTCAGTTAGGACTTTTCAGTTAGAGTTTGAGTTACAGTTAGTACTTTCCAGTTACAGTTAACTTTATACTGTCTTTCAAGTTACCAGTTACAACTTTCCAGTTATAGTTACAGTTACTGAACACAACTTTACAATGTGGCCATTTTACAATTGTGTACTTAGGTAGTTATTTTCTTAACCATAATGTACAATCCAACTTTCACAGTGCACAAATTGAAGCTGAAC
>MPNW01000177.1:16588-64689 GCA_011800805.1 Hirudo medicinalis | reverse complement strand
ATAAAAAGTTCAGTTAACTGATTGGACTTTCCAGTTAATCAGTTACTACTTTCAAGTTAAAGTTATAGTTATAGTTATTTAGGCGCGGTCAGTTATAGTTATAGTTACAGTTAACTGATTTGGTTTCGGTCAGTTATTAGAGTTTCCAGTTACAGTTATAGTTAATAGAATTAACACTAGCTGCAGCAAACACTTGAGCAACATAGATGGCCTCAAATTCTTCTCAACTAGAATTGTTAAAGCTTGGAGAGCTTTACCACGGGAACTAACAACCGTATCTATAGTTAAACACAACTTAAAACAGATTGACTTAAGTAGTGTTAAATGGTCTCCTTTTCCTTTTTTTGTTTGTTTTGCTTTTTTCCAGCTCTCTTATGTTACTACTAAGCCACTATTATTATCAATAAATAGTCTAAAGTGAAGTATGTCCATGTAAGTTAAAAAAAAAAAGTTATTATTGCGCTCATAGAACAAATTTAAATCTACATTTGGTATTATAAATTCATTTCCTAAAATAAATTTTGTTTAGGCATGCAGGTTAGCTCGATGGGTTCCCGCTTTGTGTTCTTGCATGCGGTAATGGCACCAATCGCAAAATGTTCGCAACTCAGTCTAACGGGTAGACCCTCGGGTAGGGGCGGTATAGAAATGGTAGAGCCATTAAAAAGTGCACACTGATTTGTTCTGGGAGTTTCCAGTCTCGATGGTTCTTGATTCCAAAACTTTTTCACAGAGTTTAATGCTTTATCCTGAACCTGCAAGCTGCTACAAAGCTTCTGTTAAGCTTCTATATTTTAGAATTTATCAGTAAACCATTTGTTTGCCCATCTTTAAGAGATGAATCTACAAGAGGTGAGTACTGAGTCTCTTCTCTCTGGTAGAAGAATAAATGCCAAAAGAGCTAATATTGCTTTTGGAATGGAATGGAAATTCATCTTTCATTACTTAATTTAGGTATTATTTTAAGACCACACTACAACATACAATATCCAGCTGGAGAATAAGAGTAACTTAGACAATGACAGATAAGGAAGAGTCCATGCAGCAAGGGCATTTATACTCTTATGACCAAAGATCTGTCCTGCAGAAGTCTGGTCTTTTATTGGTCGTTGATACTTAACATCCCTTGAATTCGGTGTTGTTCCTTTTGAAACAACACTTGGAATTTAGTTTCCTTGTTGCTTAGAGTGTGTGGACCCTAATGGGGGTGCAGCTGTTGAGGGGAGATCTCAAGATTTGATGGTAATTAACTCCCTGATCTGTGAGCGCAACAAACTTTCTAAAGTTAAAGTTGGTATGATGGTTGCTTGAACAGAAAGCGCGACGGGATGATCATAGCAGAATGCATGATCTTGAGTGAAGTTTTAAGCTACACAGAATTCTATCCGTCGATAGTAATGGCTTTGCAGATCGCAATACCAGTTACAACATGCACCATAGAAAAATCGTTTAATACGCTGAGGAGGGTTCGAGGGAAAACATGGATTCGTTCAGCAACCAATGTTAACGGTTTATCAAACTTCCCTTTGATGAGTGTGCATCCCAAAAAGATTTCTGACACCTAATACGGTTTCTTTGGCGCAGTGGTTAATCCGTTTGGTCAAGAATTCAGAAGATTGCAATTGTTTCTTCAGCAATAAAATAAGAACCAGACTTCAATCATACAAAATTAATCGACAACGAATAGACTGATTTATTTTATCACATTTTAATTTTATGAAAACTAGTTAAGACAACGTAAACAAATAAAAAATTTGAAATTTGTTACTTGTACTTACTTACTAGTTTATAATTTTTGTTTTTGAAATAAACATTCAGATGTATCTAAAACAATATCCAAGGCAGTTAAAAACAGGCCCCATACGGGGCCACATCAATTATATCATAACAAATACTTCCAAACGGCGGGCCAGTGGTGGCTGGGGATCCAAACCAGACCGACTAATCGCAAGAGCCAGCCTTCAGCACCCTCTTTAGTCATCGTGCCAAGATCAAAAATTGAATTTAAAAAACTAAAAAAGATCATCTAAAAATCTACTAAAGAAACATTTTAAAATAATGTTTGATAAGAGTTATACTTTAACAATAATAAGGAGGCCAACGTTCTTGAGTTCATGCTAGATGAAATCGACAATTTCCGGCACTTTTCACAACCCCGACTCCGGTAAAATGTGGTTGGGGTTTAGCCGGGGAATAAAATCACTTTTTGAGTTTAGATGTGGACTTAAAGATATTCTGAAGGCTGGAAATAGGATAATTTTGTTGACATAATATTTCAAATATTATCTCTCAGGCTTAGATATTTTTAATGACATCATTCTATAACAATGCTGTAGTATTTTATCGTTCATCATTGATTTCTATTTGAATTAAAGAACATCTGTGTGAATCCATTGCACACTCCCCTATGTTTAAAAAAGCCTTTCACTAGGGCATGTCAGTAGTGTTTTAGTTTTTGTTTATGACGCTGAACAAATTACAATATTGTATTTAATTTTTAAATTGAGGAGGATAATTTATTTTACTGATTTTCCCTTTAAAATAGGGTTAAGTGAAATGTCTCAAACATTTTATGTTAAAGTAGGTATTTGATTTTTAATTTTTGTTTGCATACGTTTGATGTTCGTAAAATAAAAAAAATAAAATCAAACCAAATCAAGTTTTTTTTTATATCATGCTCGTTACGTGTTTGTATTATTATATTTTATTTTGTGGTGGTCCAGCGGTCCGTATGGGTCATTTTTTGACACCTCATTGAAGATCAAAATGATATTTTAGTTGTTTTTTGATGTTTAATTTATATTTGTCGTTTTACAAGTTATGATATTTTTACTTGCTCGAAGGATATTAGTCGCGGTTTGGCTACATTTCATTCCAAGAACCGACGTCAGAGAGAGCTTGTTGCAATGTTTGTAAAAAGTTTGAGGCTAAGATTTCTTGCCATTTTGTTGTTTGCGTTTTTCGTTTGTTACATATTTATGGTAAGCAACAGGTCAGAACTCCATGACTCTGTAAATAGTGTGACCAAAAAAACATCACATCAATTTCACACTGTTCTGAGTTCGAATGAGTCCAAAACAAAGGAAACTAAACAAGTGACTCTAGCTGAAACGTTAAAGAATGTGCCAAAAATTAAAGTCAAAACAGTAAATTGCAGGGCACTTTTTGTTGGAAATCCTCAAGAAAAAAAGAAAGCTGATGAATATCATGAAAATCTCAAATCTCTTGTTTATCAGTACAATGTACCAAAAAAATTGGATGAATGTGACTCTTATCTATCAGCAAAGGAATTTGCCAGGGAACCTGCTGACACCGAAGAGGCAGAATTTCGTATAGCCTTCAGCATCCTCATCTACAAAGACTTTCATCAGTTTGAAAAGTTGCTTCGAGCAGTTTACAGACCACAGAATTATTATTGTATTCATGTCGATTTAAAGTCTGATCCAGAATTCAAGAAGAATGTTCAGTTGCTGGTTAATTGCTTTAATGATGATAACATATTTATTTCTCCTGTTTCATTTGATGTCAAGTGGGCAACAATGACTGTATTGAAACCAGAAATCGAGTGCATGAAGGAGTTGTGGAACAGGTTTGCAGTTGATTCGAATTCGAGTTATGTTGGTAAAGAGAAAAAGGGGAGAAAGAAACCACTCTGGAGGTATTTCATCAACCTCACAGGACAAGAATTTCCTCTCAGAACCAACCTGGAAATTGTCAGGATCCTCAAGATCTTCAATGGGTCCAACAACGTGGAGGCCACGAGAGCACGGTATTTGCGATGACGATTAAGATAAGAATTGTGTTGACAACAATGGTGATGATGTTGGTGCATAAATTAATGAATTGAATTAGTCATTGAAATGGTCAACATAAGTGAGTGCTGCATTCACCATTTCATTGTGCAAAAATTGATTAACAGTTCATGCAACCATCCATTTCTGGCAAGTTATTGAACAAGTTCAAGTTCAAATCATTTTATTGACAGCTCCATAATTAAAACTTATTGATTCCCCGATGTTGATGAAGAGTAGTGATAGTAGTGATGATGTCAGTGGGCTCAACAACCACCACCAAACCTCATCTGCATTGTCTGACTTGAGTAATTTATTTAAATTTTTCTGCTCATAAATCTCTGAAGTGCAGGACCATTAGTTAAGCTGTTCACAAACCTCTTGGGGGATGCTCTGAAGAATGTTATGTCAGTTTCTTCTGTTTTAATGGAACTTATTCTGAGTCCTCTGCACTTTTATCTTAAATGGAGTGACAGATGTTTGTTGCTCAAACTAGATAAAGTCGAAGTGAGAATCCTACACTCCAGTAATTTTTCTATTCACTTTTTTTGCACTTTGCTAAAAAGTGCCTCCTCAACTTCATTTTGTTTTTTGAAATATTTTCAAGAGGAGATCTTTAAAGCATGGTAAAGAGTGGTATTCTGATGATGATGACAATGATGATGAGGGTGCACTAAATGGAGTTCAATATTCTACTTTACAAAAGGGAGCGATTGATCTACTTGCACCGTCATGTGAAGGAGCATTAACATAAATATAGAAATAAATTTATAAAATTTAGTGATTCAGTTTTTATTTGATAACAATTAGGATAAATGAGGCTCAACAGTTATATTTCATTCAAGGAAAGTACTATTCACTGTAAGTGTCTTTTTCCTGCAAACAAAGTCCATTAATCATTCTTCTTTGGAGGTCCTGGTGGATGGTTTGATCTTGTCAAGTGCTGGAGGACATACTTAATTATTGACAATTAGATGACTCCTGCTGTGAGTGTAGACATTCAAGTTGTGTAAGTGCAGCTATCACAAGCTTGTAAGTGATATCAGCAACTTTTTTAATTAAGTACCACAGCACCCTGAATGTAATCAACTGATACACTGAAATGTTTTAAAAGATTTCGATGCTTTTGAGAGTCAAAAATGATTTAAACTTAATTGCAGTGATCTAATTATGTTGAAAGTATTTCTGCACATCACTTATTGAAAATTATAACTTTGCCACTTTTATTTTCTGAAGAATCAGCAAGATTTAAGTCTCTCTTAAATAATTTTGTGGCACTTCTTCACAAGGGTGCATGTGTTTGTTCAACTGGATTGTGAATATGTAGCCTTTACAACAGTTTTACAATGGTTTTACCATTGCATGCAGGAGCACAACCCTCTGAGCTAACTTATTATCGGATCACTATCAATGTTTTCTTTATTTAAAATTTTATGTCGAACAATTTCTTTTACAAGTATAATGATTGGTAAAAAGGCTGTCAAATAGAATTGACTCACAAATCAAACAGCTCTTGTTCTTGACCTCAAGTAGCTTTTATTGTTAATGTGACTTGATGATGAGTTCAAAGTTGTTTTAGTGAGACCCTTGACTTCATCATCCACACATCAAATATGCTTTTATCTTTAAACACAACAGCTTTTTAACTGTTAACTTAACCACCCATCCATCCTTTTAGCCTTCCACAACATGGCCTCAACATTGGTGAATGAAACCTTTGTTTCTTTGCTCAGACACCTTCTGTGCTTTTATTTCTAATTCAATAAAGTGATTCAATAAATTTACTCTAGCCATTATCTCTTATGCTCGGTGGATCCCAGTAGTGCTTGTCTAATCAAATGTTTATCATAATCATAATGTTTTAAATGGTAACAATTGTCACAATTACAAGTACCAATTTTTTTTTTAAATTTGACAGCCTATACGAAATTTTTAAAATTACAAACAATTTCATGAAAAAGATTTCCACTTTCATTTCATGTTACACCCTTAAAATACAATGTTTTCTTTTATTATTTGAGGCACAATATAATAGTATATATATACCACAATATAATAATATATCAAAGAATAATTTATCATTTTTATTAATCTTTGGTAATTCCAAGCTTCTTTGAGTCGTGTGCTTTTGTTGAGGTGATGAATTATTTACAATGGAAGTAGTGGATTAGTAGGATGACATGAATATGGTGGTGATTCACTGTTAGAGCAGAACTAACATTGATTTCATTGCACTAAAATAACATTGGATCAACCAATTCCATGACAGAATGCAAGAGTCAACACTTAATTACTATAATGAGCGACCAGCTCCCGGCAACCTCAAGATATGGAAAGGTTCGGTGCACGTGGTGCTGAGCAGAGAGTTTGTGGATGTTACCATTCACCACCCAGTTTCAGAAGAGTTTCTGAAATATCTGAATGACGTTTGGGTGCCAGATGAGCACTTCTTCTCGACTCTCAACAACAATCCCAACTTCAGTATGCCCGGAGGATATATTGGTTTGTTACTTGCTTATTTCTGCTGGTATGCATGATTTTTATTATTATTTGTGTCAGTAAACATCGTTGCTGAGGTAAACAACACCTCAGTAAGTAAATAAATGTTTAATGCTATTCAGCTGTTCATTCAGAATTGTTTGTGAAACAATATTGTTTGTCAGACCCCATAGTTTACTTTTGATCAGTTGTGATGTGATATCTAGTTTCAGTGGTAATTTCACATTATATCTTAAGTTTAAACAAACCATTTAACATCTGCTAAATAGTTTGTAAGTATGCAAACATAATTAATAGCAATAAATATCACTCTCCCATTTATGAATAGCATTCTAAATGTTTTAAATCTTAAGTTGTTGTTAAATCTGATTCTTGTTCAGTGCCCATTGAAATAGAAGAAATAATTAAAGCAGTTTAAATTTGACTCAACTGTATCTCTCAACAGGGAAGAATCCAGAAACCGATACACAATTTAATCGCTTCATTGTGAGATTTAAAAACTGGGGATATCCCCCATTTGCTTGGCCCTGCAAAGGCAAATGGGTGAGGCAGATTTGCCACTTTGGTGTGGGAGATCTGCCTCTTCTTGCTTCCAGAGATGAGCTCTTTGCCAACAAGTTTGATTACGATTATCAACCTTTGGCTTATGACTGCATGGAGGAGTTATTGTATAACAGGACAAAACTGGAGTTCAAAAGGGGTTTTCATCAGAAGAAAGCCGAACTGGAAAGAAACAAGATGCCTTCGACTGAAGAAGTCGATTTCATGGACGAAGATGAGGATTTGCTGAAAAGACTCAATGAATCTGAGATCAACAACATTATCGAAGAGAACATGAAGAAACACCCTAACTTGACTGACAATGGTCTGCAAAACAAGGACCACCTCATTTTCCCTGACAAGACATTCTACCTTTATGGTGATGAATTGGATGGGCAATATGGAGTAAAGGACCCAGAGAAAACAGCCAGATTGACCTTTCATTATCTCCAGTCAGTCCGACCCACGATTCACGAACCAGGTGAAGTTGACTTCAACCATTATAAGGACCTAGATTTTGTTCAAAACCACCTCCATGTTCCTGATGATTGGACTTTCCAGCATGATTATGAGCAGCAATACTCTTCCACGGAGGATCTCAGTTCTGGCAAAAACACTCCAACATGACTTTGCTATCTTCAGCAACCAAATCTGCAAGCTTGTGTTGATGGCTATATTTTGTTATACTCTGGGGTTACACAAGCCTAACTCGGATAAGAATTTTTCCATGCAAAAGTATTTTGGACAACGATATAAATTTATTATTTGAGTTGCTAGTTTAGATATATCCTTTTGCATCGATTTTGTAAATTATTTGAGTTTTTGTTCCATATTGTGAACTTTGTTCCATGTTATTGCAATCTTAAATATTGTTGATATTTGTCAGTTCATCTTGTCTGTGACCAGCACACAATTTTCTGATTGGTTATTTGCTGATGTTGAAATTATCTAATAATTGCAGTTTTTGTAATATTCTTTTGCATCAAATCAGCATTGGAATAAAATCCACCACTTATTCATTTTGAGAATATATTACTTTTTAATGTGTGATCCTATTTGCCCATGATATTTGAGCCATCTAGCATATATCGACGTTTGGCCAACAGATTCATTTTACGAAATTCTTGTTGATGAACAATAAAATTTATCACCCATCCATATCACTACATCTCTTTCAATGCCTGTTAAGCTGTTTGTCACATGATTTCAATAGTGCATTTAAATGTAAATGATATGTTTTATATATCAGAATAGTAGTCTTCTTCAAATATATTTACGCTCAAAATACTTATGCCAAAAAATCTCATGTGAAGAGGAGTTATTTGTCGTAGATCAATTTTATAAGTTAATTCTGGTAACGCCAATCTGTTTGCCATAATAAAATATTGACTGCGGCGTCAGTATTAGTCACGCTTCATTATTATTATTAAATCGGTAAGAGTTCTGACTATAGCTGTGTAACAGTAGATAAGAGTAATAAGAAATCATGCAGTTCTCGTCACAAGACGTTAAATAAAAATCACATGTTTCAATAACAAATAATGTTTCTTTTTTCGGCACGGTCTGGAAGGTGACTAAATTGAATTTGTCCGTTAGGCATCTGGAACAATTCGCATGAGAGCCACTGACGTTATCAAACCATCGTCCCTCTGGATTGTTCTTTCAGACAAACCGATTTTCAATTTCGAGTTCGCGTCAGAGAAGCGAGAACCAATCCACATCACAACAAAAAAAATCTGATCCTCAGCGTCAACAAAAATTCCGAGTTGAGGATCGCAGCTACCTTAAGCCACACGCTTTCGTGTTTCAATTTGAAAAACTTCCCCCAAAAGAAATTACAACTTCAAGATCAGCATCGTGAAAAATAGTTGTTTGAAATGATGCCTACTAATCCAACGTCAGGTCTGCAAGTTTTTTCCCGCTTCAGGTTAATCTTGAGAGAAAGGTGACATTAGGTGTTGTTCGCTAGAGGCCACTACGTATGGTGAAGCGACAACGTGACCACTCCAGCCCGCGATGTTTGACCAGCACTAACGCAAATGTAATCGACCGATTGCAGAGATTAGCTCCACTCATGCCACGAAATAATACGAAAAAGTTCATAAATAACTCTCTGAGGCTCATCAGTGTCTCATTACTTGATTGTGCCCATGAATCATTCTTATGCAGTATGTCTGACTGACATATTATCAACATAATTACTTTTATTCTCAACATTGATGCTAAAGCACTATTACAAACAATAATAATAACGGAAATAACAACAATAATAATCATAATAATGATGATGACGATGGACTATGATGTTATTTCATTTTATAAAACTTTTAAGGTAGTACAATAGCCGATGGGTTACAAAACGTCAAAAAAAATTGAGCACAGCTCCTCTTCATGCTCCTGAATGAGGCCCATCCACTAACTTAAGGGAGGATTGTGGTGTGCATCTGATGAGAAGGAGATCGGAGATCGTGCCATCTTACAACGGGGCTGAAAGTAGATTTGGTCATCATCTAACAGAGACACACAAGCACTTAGTTCCAGCTTACTAACATAATTCACGCTAATTAATCGAGCTTAAAAACAGGTGCAATTACATTGTAAAATAATGTTAATCATTATAATTGCTGCACTCATATTATCTATTTTCATTTCAAAATGCGTTTGACACTCACCACTGACTCCATTGACAGTTCCAGAAGTGTGGACATTGAAGTCACCTGATCCCCTGTTCTGATTATTGATGACAGGATCTTCCAATGTGAAAGCATTTTATTTTCACATACAAGGTTAAAGGAGGTAAATAATAAAATGACACAGAAACAAAAGCAATTCCAATCATAATCTTGTTGATCATCATTCAAGCACAGAATAATTAAACATAATTTAATTGCAAGGCTCATGACAACAAAACTAACAGAAGTAAGGATGGTCCATTGCCTCTCTGGCAGTGAGTCTCTGTTGGTGATCGTATCGAAGAAGCTTGTCGAGGAAGTCGAGAGCTTCCTGGCTCACCAAGTGTTGGTTGTCGTTGTTGACAAAACGCTCCAACCTCTTCCTTGAATGCCTAGAGACAACAAATGTTGAGGTTGACACACAGACGATTACAAATGCACGAAACTGTTTCTCTTTGAGATACAAAGACAAACAATTGCCAATCACACTCTAACGTAAGTTGGCTATTGAACACAAGCACCAGTTGCTTGCAATTAATCACTTTCCTCACCTTCCTAGAATGGAGTTGAAACGTGGATCAAGAACTATCTGATACTTGTCTATGTACTCAAACAGCTCGTCAGTGCCCAGTACTTTTGAGATGCGAACCAACTGAAAGGAAAATCATTTTCTGATGGTTTTTAATTGAAAACTCATTTAATTAGCAATTTCACACGAGAGATTCCTTTTTAATTCTAACATACTTATAGAACACATGTCACAAAATAAAATCTCATAATAACTAGCTATTGTTAATAGCCATAATTAACATTTGTTAGAAAATGTTTTCCAGGTTTGTAATTAAAGGAAATACCTGATCGTAATTGTCATGCCCATGGAAGAAGGGCTCCTTCTTGAAAATCATGCTGGCAAACATGCAACCCAAGCTCCACATGTCCAAGGAATAGTCGTACATCTGAGTCATACAAAAGATTATGATAGTCATACACATGAGTCACATAATTGTTTTACGATGATAAGTTGGGAAGAATATCAGAGAATAAGCTAAGAATGTGATCAAAACCCACTTGATAATCAAGAAGCAATTCTGGACCTTTGAAGTACCTAGAAGCTACCCTGACATTGTATTCCTGACCAGGATGATAGAATTCTGCCAGTCCCCAGTCAATGAGGCGAAGCTGCAAATATAAAGACATAACATTCATGTGGATCACTCAAATTGCAATGTATATCAGTGATAAACATAAGTAACTTTAATTGACAATAAGAAATAATTTTAAAAAATAAGGAACTGACCTTCCTATTTTCATGGTCAATCATGATGTTGTGTGGCTTCACATCCCTGTGCATTATGCCCATGCTGTGGCAGTAGTCTAAAGCCTGCATAAATATAAAATTACATTCATCACATCAAACATCGATCAAATGTTGCATGAGAATAGAAGTCCAAGTAAAATGGCATCTCACCTTAATGGTCTCCAGGGTGTAATAGCGAATGTCATAATCTGAGAATGTCTGATAAAGTTGCTGCAAAAGTGCATCATTTTTATTACCAATCTAGGCCAAAAACAGCACACACAAATCGATATATCCAAAAATAATAACCGAATGCTTACCTTCACGCATCAATAAAACGTAGCTATCGATGGATGTCGATACATTTCAAAATAAAGTGTATACTAAATGTGCAAAGAAAGTCACCTTGAAGTCTGTGTTGTTGATGTATTCAAAAATAAGTGCTGGTGTTCGAGACTGTGGGTTAAAAATTAGAAATTCATTTGAATTAATTGAACAGAGATTATGTTGAGAACTTCAATTGTTACAACCATAATATATATATATATATATATAATGTAGTCCCCGATGTAAATATCTACAATGCTCCTATATAAGTATATCAACAGACATAACAAGACAAATAATAGAATGCAATATTAATTACAATAGGGTCTTTGACCACAGCCAGGAGATTGATGATGTTGACCCCATTCCTCAAGTTCTCTAAGATTTTTATTTCTCTCTTTATTTTGCTCTTCTTCACTGGCTGTGAAAATTTATGAAAGTCAGATATGCTGCTCTTACATGAATTAACCAATCAATGCAGAGTATTAATTCATAAACAATCAGCACAAATATTCCACAATTATGTAGTTAAATAATTAGACATTAGTTTTCATACTAAATTCAGAATGCAAAACATGAACAAACTGAAGTCAGGATTAAAATAAGTGAGCAAGCAGTGTAGGTGAACAGATTGTTCAACATGTGTTTCAGTGAATCTTCAGATTACTTGTTACAAAGCACAAACATAAACACTGCACTGCAATGTATAACTCCATATAAGAGAAAGTCCACCTTGAGTATTTTTATGACACATTTTTGATCAAGAACAATGTTCATGGCCTCAAAAACTTCACTGTATTTTCCCCGACCTATTTTTGTCACTATCTGATAGTCACTCTGCTGACTGAAAATAATCAATAAATGTCATTCAGTAAGATGGTAACAAATATTAAGGCTATATTTATGTAGATGACAAATACATCATTTATATACTGCTACAGTGCCTTTCGCAACAAGCCATTACTTAACGAAGTAAACAATCCTAAAGATTATTTACAGTTCAAGGATGACAATAACTGTTTCAATGCACATCTTTTAATAATTAGCAACAAATATAATTTCTATTTTGTGAAGCTAAACAATAAGGAATCAAACTAATTTGGATTAACAGTTTTTTATCAAGCATGTAATTCATGTGACAGGTGAGCCATGAAAGTTGCTATGAAATTCAAATTGTGCAAACATTAAATTGGATTTCATTCCGTGTAGAATTTTATGTGATCTTATAATGCATATTTTTATATAAAATGTCTTTAGATGAGTATTCAGGCAACAAAAATCTATACTGTGTATTGTTCAAATTCAGAGTTTTTAAATTTAGGTTAAAAGTAATTTCTTTGAAACATTCCTCTAAAATTATAACTGTAATTGACTAAATTCTAAAATACTGATCAAGCAATTCCACAATAACTCACCCCCACTCCACAATGTGTGCTTCATAATCCCAGTAATCTCTTGGCCTGGAATTGTTAACATCTGCATAAACCCTGGCACGGCTTGGTGCTGGCATTTTGTTCTGATTCTTGTGAAACAGTCGAGGAGGACAATGAGTGTGAAGAAAACGAGATGTCTTTGAAAGAGACCGAAATTTGTTCCAAGTGCCGCTGAAGTTGATAGCGGTCTTGTTCCAAGAAATGCAAAGCTTTAGCAATATATTGCTTTTGTAGGAGCTGAATATAAAACTTGAAGCTATGTGCTGAGAGCTGTGGATTTCCTGGGCTTTTGTTGTTGTTTGTTTAATCAAAATGGCCTAAGAAAATTCATAAAAGCTCCAGGCTGTTTGACAAAATTAACACATAAAATTAGTATTACTTTAAATCAATTAGCATGTTGCATACAATTACAATAAAATCTTAAGTTCGACAAGTAGCAGGTTCACGACAAATTCACTCTAATTTTATAAATAAACAAATAATTAAAAAGATTTGTCGTAATAACTGTGCGATAATCCAAACTATTTGGTAAAACCACGCTAAACACATCCGACGGGACGCCGGCAGGCAAATAAAAACATTGCCAGAAATTACTTGAAAAACAATGTCTAATAGTTCGTAAGAAAACAAACGTATTCAGCAAATCAAACCTAATTTTCAAGCTCTTCACGGAAACAACATAAACCAATATCGGCGAAGATCATAGTGTTTTCGACTCAATGGCGAAGAGACAGATTTATGAGCGCTGGTTTAGAATAATTTGATAATTATATTTTAAAATAAAACATTATTTAAATGTTTTGTTTTGATTACACAAAAATTAATTTTATTTTTTATAAAAAACACAGTGTATTAATGAATCAGTTGAAAAGTCGAAAAGGTTTATCATATTAATACCTAAGTAATCTGACTTTGTTATTAAAAACATTTAAATTAGTTAACTTTTCAAATTTAAGCAATAAGGTCCTTCAGACATTTTACCAAAACTCAAGAATACTGAAGCAAAAGTTTGCACTTGTTTAGCATTGTTGTCACGAAGCTTCTTCGTAGTTAATAAAACAAATATTTCCCGAAATAGTATTTGCAGATGAAACATCGGTTTTTTTTAAATTCTATTTTGACATTTGCAATCCATTATTCGGCCTTCCGAAAATTTCCAGTCCAATTTAAGTCGCATTTCTAGTATCTCCCATCAAATTCTTCTTTTTAAAGTGGGAATCTTATCAAAAAATAATGTCGAATATAAAATGAACTAAAATTATAAAATGCATAATACATAAACTTCTAAAATATTTCTAAAGTGCGACATGCAGAAATGTCACGACACCTCAAGACAATATTGAACACTAAATTGATGTTTATAGCTTTATTACTAATAACTTTCGGAGTATTTGTCGATATTAAATATCGATAGACTTTTAATAATGACACAATATCATCGCTGGTCCTAGCCACGTACTTAGGTACTGAAAGTTTGAACATCAAATATTATTTTTGAAATGTTAATTAAACATGGCGAAAGTTTATTATTAAACCATCGGCTTTTGTATTTACACTTAAAAGTTCGTGTTTTGAAAATTATATGACTCCATGTGAGATTGAAAAGCAGCAACAGCAAAAGTAGGTATTGGTGCATCAGCATTGCTTGCAAATGTTTTGTCAGTTCTGAAATCATGCTTTATAGTCGGAAATTTAAAAACCATATTATAACAATTCATATCGTAGAGAAAAGTAACTAAAATCGTTATTTTTTGCTCGTATTACCGTCTGTTTGAAAAATCAAGGGTTAAATGTTAAAACTCAGAAATCAGAAGATAGCTGATCGAAGATCGAAGTTCTTAACAAAGAATGGTGATTTCATGGATGTATGGATTTCAATGCATCTTCGTTGCGGTATTACTTATGCAATTCTACACATCATTATCAGGTGATGAACACAAGTACTTCGAAACTCTTGTACCTCAGTGTTATGATTGGTTTACTTCTATTCCATTCTAGCATCATCGGCGATTTTAACTGGTGACGCCTCCAAAGCATCTACAACTTCATCACAAAAAGAACGTCAAACAGTTTATTCAAAATCGAATCTGCCAATTCCTGAAGATGTCCCTGAGGAGATCAAGGACCCTTGTCAAACAGCAGAAATTTTGGAGCAGCCATGGAGACATTGGACTTATGACGACAGCGAAGTACCACTGGTTGTATTCAAACTGTTTGATGGCGATAGATTGCTCCATCACAACACTAAACCTAAATTCATTTGCATTCTTGTATCGAAATAATTAGTAACGATGGCAACGATATCATTAATAAATAATAAAATACAGTTCCAATTGTGTTTTAGGAAAATGGAAAGAGAAAGTACGAATGCGACGCTCATTTGCTTCCACTTAGACGTTGGTTCGGATTTTCAGTAAATGGAATCAGAAGCGAAATTATCTATGGACATGTGAAAGTAAAAGATTTTTATATTACAGTTACAGGAATAATTGCAATGGCTATGGATTAGTTAAAAAGTTTATCCCACTGACATAGTTCGACCATAAAAAAAATATAGTTCTTGAGATAAATCATATTTGCAGGCAAGATGGTGACATGTTGAATTATTCCATTAACTTAAATATTACTATTATCAGTCTCACAGGTGTGGAACATTGCACCCACTTTCTTTATCGTTCGACAACTCGCTTCTCTTCCAGCAATCCATGTTATATCCTCAGCTAAAATATTTTCAAAACGTTGAAGAACGGTCAGGAGATGACGAATATGAGGATGAACTTCATGAAGTAAACGATGACGACGACGAAGAGTACCTGAACAGGAGAAGATATTTCGATTTTCAGGATGAAAAGAATAAGAACTGGGAGTTGACATCAACCGTAACATCAAAATCACCATCATCGTCCTCACAATTATTATCAATGATGACTAACGAATTACATTTTGCAACCCGACCACATGAAGGCGTTACAAGGCACCTGTTTTCAAATAATTCCGAAGAGGAGTCATTTCATTCGTTTGTCGATTCTTCCCTGTTCAATTCCACAGATCGAAACTTGAATGAAGCCTATGATTTTCATTCCACTTCCACCAGAAAGATGCTTCCTTCACAGACATTTTCCCTGCCTAAATACGAAAGAGTTTATGATTCTATATTCGAGAGTCATTCTCGAAGATTGTACTCGTACATGTTGAGAGACATGGACACCATACAAGAACTTCAGCAGTTCCTAATGCTGCAACAACTATTAATGAATTCCTCTTTCATCAGCAAGGAGTTACGTGAAGATCAAATAATGCTTGGAAATATCGATGATGTGAATTCTTTGTTCCATTCAGGAGCAGGTGAAATGGTCAATTTGGATAACCATGGCACAAAACTCACTTTAAATTTTAGCGCCATCAATATGTCTGCTTGTTACGCGGTGATGAAGAAATTGGAACAGAGTATCGAACAGAAAAAAAGGAAAATGAATATTTTATCGGAAGAAAGAGAGCGGATCATGAAGCTGAGGAAAGCAAAACTGCACTCAAAGAAAAAAAACCAACGACTGGCTTTTTTAAGGCAGAATTACACGGTCGCTCAGCTTTGTGTTTACCACCGATTCCTTGATGAGTCCTCCTGCGTGGATGCCTTAAGCGTTCCTATCGTCATTAAAAAATGCCCATCAGGTGCGGTGTATTGGCTGGAGAAAATAATACAACAGTGTCCTAGCGGAGCTTGTGTTAAAAGTGAGGCTCATTTATTGTAGGAGAATAATTCGATCGTTATTGATAATAATACTTTACAATTTTTTCCACATGAACTCCAATCCCCAACAGAAATCAATGAAACGGCTTCATATGAAGTGTTTCTCAACAGTAAGTAGAAACATTATTTAACTTAAATCGCTGAAGTCAGTTTCAGATGAAAAATTTCGTTCCAGTCCCGAAAGAAGAATTGGTGAGTCCATTCCGAATCATGGTGGACTGCTTTAAACTTCAACTCTAAAAAAAATCAGTTTACACAAAATTCTTGGAAATTTGATGACAAATGTTTCAGATGTTAAAACCTTTATCAAAACTATTCGATCATGACCTGAAAAGTCTTGTTTCAATTGAATTCAACATTTCCACAGACCACATGGTTCGCTCTTGTAACATCACTAGTTCTTGCCTTGATATTTCACTTAATTTCAAACGCCCTCTTAAAACAGGATTTTAAGAATTTCTGCTCCTCTTTGAGACCAATTCTGGCGAAGAAACTCAAACTCACGATTTCTACAAAATCGAGGTTGGAATATGAATTTAGAAATATCTTTGGAGTTCTAAAAATACATATCCTTCATTTCTGGCTTGACAAAGATCTCCAAGGAAGTTTTTGAAGGTCAAGGGAAAGCCAACTGAGCGAAATTATACTCGTCTTTACAAGGAAGAAAAATTTGATGGTGCTTTCATCCCAGACCTCGATCCAGATGCAGCTGGACCAAAGTCTCATGACAGAAGGAAAAGCAAATTAAAAAGAAATGCCAAAATATTTGATGAAAAATTGTCTGAAAATATGGGAGTGAAGACTGACTTGGAGGCATGTGATGGAATAGATTTCATTTCGAAAAGGTCACCACCTCAGGACCTACCTCCAACCACAATGCCTGCAATAATTTGGGAAACTAGATCTTCGAAAGAATTGGATGAGGAATGTACGAACGAAGATCTTGAGTTGGTGAAGTTTGTGGATTACGAGCCAATTGTGTTGGATGGAAAGCTAAGAATATCCATATTTGTGGATGGTCGGTGACTCTTCTGATACAATTTATAAATAAGACCAAATTGTAACCTATTAATGTGTTGCAGGCAACACATCCTTGGTACAGGGAGATGTGCTGGATGCTGTGAAAAGTCTCAATGCATCTGGAGAGCTTGACATGGAGGTTAAAACAATGTGTTTCTAATATCTAATTACTTATTGTTGATAAAACAACTTTTGGCAGAATATGACCCTCTCTTCGATATATCCTGAGTTTCCTGGAGACATCAGCCAAATGAGGTCAGGAGGAAGAGCAGCCAAATTTTGGCAGGAAAACAAAGACATGCTGCTTTGTGCATTTGTAATTCTGGGCATTCTTTCATTATTCATCCTGATATATGTGCTTTGTCGTCTCCACAAAATGAGAAAGAAAAAGGAGCTTCTGCTTGGTGGCAAATGTTACCATAAATCCTCTCAAACTGACCATCTCATCACTGGATACATCTTTGGGACTTCAACCCCTATTGTCTTCTTTAAATCTTCCATGCCAGATGATTATGAGGATCTGGTAAATGAAGTATTCATTGAGGACTGACAGAAATTGTTATGTTTTATAGTTAGTTGAAACAAAGTGAAAGACAATTAATAGTTTATTTCACAATTCATGTCATGAAACAACATCCTGTCAACACTGAATCACAGATTATTTCAAACTTGTTTTAAATGCCATGATCAAAAAGATAAAAACCAGGAATCCCCAAAAGAAAGCTTGTTTTATTCCCCAAACCAACTCATGACATTGTGATTTGTGCCTAATAGCAAACAATTTCTCAAGATTCTCCTAAGAAAACATAGTGAAAAGCTACTTAGTAAGCACATAAATTATTGAAATGTATTTATAATTACTTTGAATTACTAAAAATAGAATGGATGTTTATAATAAATGCAATCATCCATGTGAGGGAATCAGAATGTCAGAAATAGAATATATCAGGTTTACAGTATTTTCACTTTTTTTGTTTATTAAAAAATTAATTATCACATGTTACTTGAAAACCATCCGAATAACCATCAAAAAACAAAATCAATTAGAAGAGGAATGACCTAAGTGGACTATCGTCAGTTAGTGCGCTTTAGTTTTGCCTCGCATTAGATATTCTTCCTTTAGAAAGGTGATGAGGGTACGTTCACTCTTAAAGATCACAAACAACGTCGATGCCAGTGAGCAGGAAACTATGAGCACGTGAGTCAGGTATCCAGTCAATCGCTGGTAGTTTGATGCTGATGTGCCATGACATAAATATGCCTGGAAAAAAAAGAGCACTTCCACTTAAAACATTTTCTTTGTGAAGGAAGATGTACATTCTAATCATAGACATTTGAGAATATTAAAATGACAGAGTGTGTTTGACTTATTTCCACTTCAAAATGGAGCATCAAGAAATCATCATCATAATCATCCTCCTAGCAACTCACCTCGGAACTGAAGGTCACGAGGAAAGACATTAAATAAGCGAGGATAACAGGATTGCTAGGAAGAAGACTCCCGATCGGTCGGTTAACGTAAGATGTGCCCTCAAAATAGCGGCACATATAAATCAAGCTGGAGAAGTAAACATCAAGAAAAATCAAAAATGAAAAGTGCACATGCATCAATAATCTTGACTCGAGCAAATAGAATGTCCCTAAGAGGCTATCATTAGCTTAACTCTTACAAACAATACAACTTTAAATTTTTAAATAAAAACCAGTTCATAATCTATTTTAAATCTACACTATTTACTGAGAAATGTAAATTAAATTCAGAAAGAACGTGAATTATTTAATTGGCGTTAATTACAACATTTGAAACCTGTAAAGAATTCTGAGCAGCATATTGCAGCAATTGGACAAATAAAAGCCGACGGCACCAAGTCCGAGGTGCATGGTGAAGAACCACGACGTCACCATGAAGGCAACGGAAAACAGCATCATCACTTTGTTATACCTTAAAAGTAAATCATATTTTACTTAACTGTAAACATAAAAATTATTTTAAAAAAAAATAATTGCATAATAACCACACTTAATTGACTACATATTACCGAGACTACAAATCCAGTGTGACATATGTCATGAACTTATTATTCCTGTCATCAATTTAATAATATTGCAATCGCAGACCACTTGCTTTTCTACTTGTTTCTGATTAGTTGAAGCATTGTGAAATCCTTCTGTGATCCCATTGATTGACACCAAAAAAATGTAGAGGCAGTTCCATCTTAGCAGTGATGGCCCTAAGAAATATTTAAATAATAATAATAATAATAACAAATACAATTAAATACTAATTATATAAAATATCAATTCTTTTTCATCATAATCATCAACTTTGTAATCACCATCATCACCAACCAGGAGGTGAGGAAAGCCTCTCTCCAAAGACCACGTCAAGAACAAGGAAGGAGCAGGTGAACCCAAAAGTTGCCACGGTAACTCCGAGTAGCATTCTCACCTTCAACATGGCCTCCAGAGACTTTACTACCAAATTCAATGATTCCTGTGCATTCAATCAACTACTAAGAAAGGATTTTTTTTAGCATAAATTAACAATATTATTATTATTGTTGTTTAATATGAAATGACTATTATGTAATCAATGTTTGCTAACTTACCTCATTTTGTAACTTTGCATCAAGTGTCCTGACTAGAGTTTGTGACAGGAAGAGATAAAATCCTTCTTCCATGGGTAAGAATAGCAATCTCACAACCATGGAACTAAGATTGTTCACTATGCTGTACACCCCTTCATAATAACAAATGGATAAGTCTATATAACTATTAATTCACTATATGCATTAAGTGATTATAGCATGTATTCATCAATATATTGACATGAATAAACGTATTGAATAATAATAATAATTTGTAATTAATTATATTATAATTGTTTCAAATTTCTAACAACCTTGGTCAGCAAAAGAAAGCACTCCAAAGACTGTCATGATATACTTTTCACCTGTGTGACAATTACTTTCATTAGTGATCAATGCCTACAAAATGATTAAGTCTATGGAGTCAAATCCTGTGGTACAAAACAAACAACACTTTGAACTTCACAGATTGTAGAGAACTAATGAATATGATTATTAACAAATTGGCAGATTGTCGCCAGAACAACAATAACGATAATGATTAAGTCATTCCAGATCATTATCGATTAGAAGCAATTCACTGACAACTCAAGGATCATCATCAAGGTGACGATTGCCAGACAAACACGGAAAAGTGCTACAAAAAAGTGTTTCTTAAAACTTCAACCTTCAGTGAAACCCTGTTTGAGGACAACCTGTTTGGAAAAACTCCACAGCAACCCTGCTGCCTGTTCTTCATTTCCCTGTAATTTAAGCATACAAGCCCATGAGTACAGTTAATAGGCAGATTTCTTGATGTTTATCATCATCATCATCATCATCACCACCACCACCACCATCATCATCATCATCAAAAGCATTACAAACTTCTTTGTCAGTTGGAAGTTTTTTTGGCAAGAGCTGCCTGAATGAAGTGAACGGGAAGTCACCACTTTTAAGTTCGGCTTTTAACTTCTTATGAACATCATTATCATCAGCACCATCTGCACTGATAGTTTTCCTTTTTAGGGCTCTTATTTTGTTATGTCTTTCAGCATCATCACACCTGTGATCATCATCTTCATGATCGTTATTATCATTGTCATCATCATGACTGTTATTCTTGTTGATGTTGTTCTTTCTAATTTGAAGGCAGATGTAGGTATAATAAGACAATGTTGAAGATAAACTGTAGAAGACCTGGTAGTATTATCATTTTTGTCAGAACAACATAAAAATTACTTTTATGACATTTCTTCAAAAGTTATATTTATGGAATAGTAATATTTATATAATATATTAATTTCGAGAAAGTGAAACAATAAAATTCAATGAAATTTGTGGGTTTTAAGATATCGTAATTATTTCTAAATAATTTAGTGGGTGCCTAAAAATAATTGATTAAATTACAAATAACAGAAAATCAAATCAAAAAACCTTTGATATGCAGAAGGACAAGAGTCCAAGAGAAGGAAACAAAATAATACAAATGATTAACACTGAAGTCTCAACAACCAATGATAGACCTTCTACAAAAGGCTAAAATTAGAAATAAAATATTTCTTACCAACAATTTTAATTATTAATAAATAAGTAGTGTATCAGCTAGCAAGATCAATGACCTTGACTTTTATATGCAGCAAAATTTGAGTCAAGATTCTGATAGGTTCACTCAGAATCTCGATGAAAGCTGCAAGGGCATAACAGAAGACAGCAGTCTGATAGGATGAAGTGACAGAAGAACTGGGCCAATCAAGATAGATCAACCAAATTGTGGAACATATGGCTACCCACAATAAACCAATAGGAACACTGTTGAACAAAATAAAAAGTTTCCATTAATTTGTCATTTATAATTGTGAATTATTCTATTATTTAATTTTAATTAATCTGGAAGTAATCTTGAATTTGCAAATTACAATCAGGAACATTGTAGTTGCATTTGGTTTTACATTCATGTTTGTTAAGAGAATTAGGTTAAATGGAACATGTTCCAATAGAACCTTTAGCCTTGGATACTATAATTTTTGTGATATAAAAAAGTCAGAGGAACAAAACAGATTCATAACATCTTTGGAGATAATAACAACCAACCACAGCCAGAGAAGATTTATTGTTTGGTCCAAGGATGACCTAACATTTGTCCTGGTCTTACTTTTCTGATATTTCAAGTCAATTCGACTGAAGCAGGCCCTCACAAAAGGTTCACTGGTGAGGCAGTATATTGTTGTAAATAGCAATCCAAGCCTGAGATTAAGAAACTAGATATAAAAAGTAATAATTCATTGTTAAAATTAGCCATGTACTAGTGTGTATGTTCTTGTGCTAACATTTACCTTTAAATCTTTTAAGTTATCTTAATTAACAAAGTTACCATTCGTTCTTCATAAATTCACTCTTTTAGATGGAAAAATATTCTTATATCCTAACTTCCATCAAATTTAGTCTATAATTAATTTTATCAAAATCTAACTAAAATTTCAAGACATGTCATCTTCAGAAATAACGGTACCGGATGAAATGCACTCTTTAGAGATATATTTAGAAACAGATCCATGAAATAACATTCAAACTAAATTCCTGATATAAATAAAAAGTCCATATTTTTCAATATTCTTACCTAACATGAACAATCCCAATGACATCTTTGGATACAAATC
The DNA here is from genome assembly GCA_011800805.1 of Hirudo medicinalis. Classification (NCBI taxonomy): domain Eukaryota; kingdom Metazoa; phylum Annelida; class Clitellata; order Hirudinida; family Hirudinidae; genus Hirudo; species Hirudo medicinalis. The sequence continues at coordinate 42,132 of MPNW01000177.1, read as the reverse complement.
TTACAATTACAGCATTAATAAGAAACGTGGCAATTCTGAAGACGAACTTTTGAGAAAACCTCAATTTAAAATTTTAAGATTGAAAATCCAATAAATTATTGTTACCTGAACAAAAATTGAGTAAGAGATGGATTTAGAAGCGGACAGCAAAACCCGATTACCCTCAACCATTATAAAATAGATCAAAAGATTTGTACCGATATTAGTAAACAAATTTAAAAGTTAACTCAGAATAAAATTCCTAATTCACTACTGATTTTGTTATTAAATATGTTATTATTAGTAAAATTATTACAATTACATAACAATACTAAAACTTTGTGTTATAATTAACATTTATAAAAAATAATATAAGAAAAACTAAATTATTTACAACGTAAAGACCACATAGTTTGACATTTTTTGTTGAACATCAGTTTTATTTTCTCTAAAATAAATTTCCAAAACGGGTACTTTTGTGCAGTGTTTCGATTTTAAAAGATTTCGGATTTCCTAAGATCGAGGCGAACTAATGTAAGGGATTTGATTAAGTTTGAAAAGTTGTTTTGTTCCGTGCTGACAGTCAGTCTATTACAAATCTTATTTCTGCAATAAATTTTTACGTACTGGCATGTGAACCAAATTTGTTTAACATGTATATTTTTCATACTGACATTTATTTTGGTTAAAGGAGATATTTTAAGTTTGATTAATTATTTTAGGTCAAAGTTAAAGTTTAGGATGGCCACAAACGTTGTCACAACTATAACTCAAGAGAAGCTGTCAAAGTTTAAAAAGCTCACAAAAAATATATGTGACAAAATTGAATTGGATTCTACAGTTGAAGTATTGAATTTGTGGTTTACAGTTTTTATTGTGTAGTTACTTGTTAATATTTTTATAGCTTACTAAACTGCATAACAAGTTCTGATTGATTGAGCATAGTGCTTAAAATAAATGTCTTTTGATTTAGTTTTTGTGACTTATTTCTTTTGAAGTGGGAGTAATTAATTATATCAATGAATTTTGTAACTGATTATGTTATCATGAATTATGTTCTTATTCAAATTCTTCTCAAATCTATTTTCAATTGTTAATTAACCTCTCATGATTCCTCATTAATGTTGAGAACTAATTTCTATTTAATTTTTAATTTTAATTTTAGGAGTTTCAATCTGTTTGCTTGCCTATTGATGATGTGAGTTCATTTAAATAATATTTATTAAATATAGTTGTTACTGAATTTTCCTATTGGAGAAAACCAAGATAAACTTTGTCAAACTGTTAATTGTTTAACTTAAAAATATTAATTATGATGTCTTAACCTCAGAATGTGAGTGTTACTTACAGTAAGCAATTTTAGGGACTTCCATTAACACTGGCCCAGCCAGGTTTCAAACTACCTTAAAAAACTTTCCTATTCAAGGAATGCTGGCCTCAGTCTTGAAGCTTCATTGGAACATATGCCAATTCAATGAAATTTGGATTCATTAGCATTAAGTGCATCATTAGCCAATATATTGACTTTTGGTTATTTATTAAATAATTATCATATTTATTTTCTTTTATACCATAAAGATTTAAATTTAAAGTCTTATTTGATTTGATGATTTATTGCTTTTATTTCTAATCACCAGTTCAACAGGTGGGAGAAGATAGCAAATACTTTGAGGTCTTTTAAATCAAACCCAAGGCATGAACAATTTCATGTTGGTATTTAATTTACATTGATGAGGTAGTGTTTAATCAAATATGATTTAATTATACAGGTTTAATTGCATAATTAACTAGTATGATTAATAGAATCACAACAACATAATTTAGTCCTAAAAATAGTTTCAAACCACATATGCTGCATGATGATTATTATTACTTAACAGGAACTTGTGGTAATGATTTTGTTGTGAAATATTTTATGGTGTACACTTTTTAAACAGAAAACTGTAATGACTTACAATGAAGGAAGGAAAGGATCATTTGAAACGTTCGAACACTACTTTGTAAGTTTCAAATGTTTTGAATTCACAAGATATCACTAGTACATTAATTAAACAATAATTGATGTTTGAATTAGTAATATCAATCAACATGATTTGCAAACTGGATGCAATCTTTTAATGTCAGTAATACATTAGGAAGTTCTGATAGCATGGATTTTCATTGCCTTGATGTCTTGCTATCTGCAAGAGCTTGAAATTAACATGCATTTTTACGAGCTGTTTGAATCTTTGCAAAGTGATTGCATAATATTTAATGACAATATTAATTGATTGGTGATTGAATATCAATTATTTGTTACTTGCTTCAGAAAAATTATGTAACAGAGGAGACCGTTTTTAACAAACTTCTGGGTGATGTTGCTACTTGGGCTCTCGAGCTGCCTGGTCTATGTAAACAAGTAATTAATCTTAATTCTTGATTATATCTTATTACTTCTATTAAGTTGCTCGTTTCAGCAATAAACAATTATTTTCATTTACATCTCATATTCAATCACTCTCTCTAGCTTAAAAAGAGGATTATCAAATATTGCCTCATAAATTATATGTTTAGCCAATCACGATCCTGAGCAAGGAATCAGACTTGAGTGTCACTTTAAATGAGGGGCAGATATGCTGCCTGTTGTGTAATGCTTTCTTCTGCACTTTCCCTGACTCAAGACGAGGAAAATCACATGTAAACAAGGTTAGGAATTATTTTTGGCCTTGCTTTGAGGGTTCTTGGTGCAGAAAATACATCATCGATATAATATCAACTTTGCATATACACCACAAAATTTGTTTTCGGAGACCTGGCATTTGCAGTTTTCAACTGACATGAATTTTTCAAAATCAGTCCAAAAAGGGAAGCTACAACCCTAAATATGCAAGGGAGTCAAGCATCAACAGTTTTGACATGCCGACAATTAATTTCTTTAGGTATTTTTGTCTTATTTTCATTATTGCTTTGTTGGAGGGGAGAGGAGGTTTAAAAAAAACGATTTAAATTTTACATTTGATTTGGTTCAACCTTATTACCTCTGCAGTCTGTTTGACAAAGGAAGGCCTTGGAATGAGGAAAGTGTTGCTGATGTTAAATCAGGGAAACTGGAATGCATCTTCGAATACTTCAGAACAGTGCTTCAAAGGTGTCATAAAAGTAGTGAAGGTAACATCAGTTGTTCCTAACATTCCTAATATTATGTTCCCTACAAAAAAAACTCAAATCACAGAGATACTTTGACGATCAGCAATTATCCACTTTGCATTCTTTCTAATTCTTGCACAGTAAAAGCTACTTTTTGCATATTTAATTCGTATTTATTGGAGTCATTTAATTTTATTCTCATGTTATTCAAATTTTTCAAATTTTCTTAGATAAGAGGAAAGTGACATTTCACAGGCAGGTACTAACCTCCCCTCCTGATTGGAAAAATTCAAAGAAAGATCTTACAGGAGTTGATATCTTCACTGGAGGCTTTATAGAGAATGCAACATCTCTCCTACAAGTACATCGTTTAAGTTGTGAAGCACCAATTTCATCGTTGACACTATTTGCTGGCTTTTCTAATACTTTTTATTTTCATGGACTCAAATCATTTTCCATGAATTGATTGATTTAAAATCAGAGAGTTAATTAAGTTATACTTTCATACCAAATTCAATTTAATACTTAATAGGAGATCAGTTAATTTATTTAAAAAATTTGTAAAAGTTATTTGTCAATATTTCAAGTTTATCAAACTTTTAGTTTTTCATGCTACAAACCACGGTTTCTCTCAGGTGGATTTTGCCAACAAGATGGTTGGTGGTGGTGTTCTAGGGAAAGGATGCGTCCAAGAAGAAATTAGGTTTGTTATTTGCCCCGAGCTCATCGTCAGCAGACTGATTACTGAAGAATTGGGTGATTTGGAATGCCTCATTGTAACAGGTAACCCATTTGCTGTCAAACATTTGAGGTGTTGAGTGAGTACCATATGCTATTGACTTTGTACTGCTCATTAAATGATCCTCCTCTTGCTTCATCGACATTTTGTTGATTTTATATGAATTCATGTTTCTCTAATTTATGCATAAGCAAAGTTATTTACACGTGAATGACAACTTGATCAGGATTATAAGTTACCTCTGTTAATATTGTAGGAATAGAACAGTTCAGTAAGTACTCTGGTTATTCCAAAAGCTTCCACTTTGAAGGAAGATTTGAAGACAACACTCCCTTGTAAGTTCAAATGAATTGTGCTCATTTATAAATGTGAATTAAACATATTAAGCATCTGAAGGCTGGGAAGTTGGCATTCATATAGTGCATTTTTACGAATTCTAATTTTTCAGTTATCAAATAAGTAGCTTTTTGATTGACTAGTTGAAATATATTTTGCAATACATCTAAATGAATTTGCCAGGGATAAACATGGTCGAAGAATGACTCAGGTATTGGTGATGGATGCTCTGAATTTCTCATATGAAAAGGAACAGTTTGACCAAAAACTCATTTTAAGAGAACTCAACAAGGTATGTTGAGCAAAAATTAGACATTTTGAACAAGGAAATGGCTTACAGTCATATATAGTCACGTTCACAACTTCAAAATGAACTAAATGTTGTTGTAACCACCTTCAACTTTTCATTTGCCACATCATCCACAAGAAACTTAAATTACATTGAATCAGTCAGGGTTAAAATTGCAACAGTAAAACATATTTCTTCATGATAAAGATAGACTTTTAAGTGTTATGCATTATTATTACTATTAAAAATATTTAAATTCTTATCAGGCCTATTGTGGATTCAAATGTGATGACACAGAAGAGCATGAGAGACCAGCAGTTGCCACTGGCAACTGGGGATGTGGAGCTTTCAAAGGCAATAAAGAACTCAAGTGTGAGCCTTTACATCCATATTTTTATGGCTTTAAAAGTAAATTCGCAAAATGCAATTTGATTAAGAAATTCCTCAAGTACAACATCATGGCGCTCATTAAACAATCACTCAAAAGACTCGTTCTGCAAACATTTTATCATTTTAGTTCTAATCCAGTTGCTGGCAGCTTCGGAGGCAGGTAGAGATGTGTGTTACTTCACTTTTGATGACCGAAAACTGGTTGATCGTATCCAGCAAATGTATGAGAAGCTGAAAAATCAGAAATTCACAGTGGGTCAGTTGCAGACTTGCATCCTTATTGCATTTCAATTGTTAACTTTATGTATTCTATATTTAAAAATTTCCTCTTTGTCTTATGATGCATTCCTGAAATATATTTCTCAGATCTTTACCCATGTCTATACTGACCAAAAGAGTTTATTTCACCAATAACTTTTAATCAAAAGAAAGACTTTCGTTTGACTTTATTTAGTTGCTCTGGGTATCAGAGTCAAATCTTGTAATAGATTTTTTGACCACTTCCTGATATCCAATCATTCTGAAACTTTCCAGAAATATGTATTCTCAATGACAATGCAGTATTTTTCCACTTTTAGACAGTGGAAGGGTTTTGATTTAGCACAGTTAAATCAAATAATTGTATTATAGCCATCCCTATAATTTACTCTACTTGTTAGCTAATGGGCATTATTGAGGCTGATGTCAGCCTTTATGGAGGCTTATGGCTGGCAATTTAATTAGGTCACATTTTTAGAAAATAATTTTCTGCATGCTCGTTACATTTTAATAAAATAAACAAACAAACAAGCGTTACAAGTTTCGGCTGTTTTCGCCCTAATCTAATAATGAAGCGGATGTTGATTCGCTCACACTCACTCATTATGAGTTAGTAGCAGTAGATTTTGTTTTATAAAGTGTAACAATGTATGATATATATATATATATGTTAATATATATGAAAGCATCAGAATATTTATGAATATTTATATATATATATTATAAAGAGTAACAATAAACTGACAAATGAAACTGCAACACAATGGAAAAGACACATTAGAAAAGGCTAGACAAAAATGTAAGGAAAAACATGCTGGATTAGACAAGTAAAGAGAACAAAGAAAAAGACAGGCGGGTGAAAAATATGCAGCTTTGGATATTGTACTTTCCCAAATTGTTTCATCAAGTCTGTTTGCATACAATTATATAATATTATATATACCACAAAACCATTCTTATTGCTCATGTTTACAATTGAACCATCTCTACCCTTCCCCACTTATCAAATGAAGGAAAAAGACCATGATCACTTCAGAGTTGCCAAAATATCCTATAACCTCAGTTATTAACCCTATTCAGTTCTCCAATCTTTGAGACTGTTACTAGCATTATATTGAATTTTTATGCTGTTGGTATTCAATTGCACAGAAATTATCATCTCTGGCATAACTGAATGATTCTTTTTATTTCTATTCAAAATAATAATGATGCCAGCAGAGCAGTAATCATGACTTATTTGATATTTCAAGGAAAGCTCTTCTGCATGGTAAATGAAGCAGTAGAATCAGACATGATGATGCAGAGAAAGGAAATCAAATTCTTTGATTGCCTTAGCATGGTGGAATCAACAGACTCTTCTGAGGAGGAAGATCAAATGAACCAGCATGATGAAGATGATTCAACCACAGTGTCCAAAGACAATCCTTTTATTGAAGATTGGGAAAGTTAACAAAGCCATCCTAACAAAATGTTTCTCAATGATTCAGATGTATTGTTGCACTTATTGACTTCAATTTAGTCTAAGTTAAGCCATTGAGTTATGAGAACTTTGCATTGCCTCACTCCCCATGGGTTTCAGTGTTTCCCATTTAATTAGAGTCTAGCATCGTACATACGTTTCAAAGAATATTTGGAAACCAGGAGTCTCCTCGAAGCTCTTTAGAATCTGCTGCCCATAAATAGTTTATCTCTGTACATGATAACACATCACTGGCATATATCGTTTTTAACAAAAAGCCAACAAAGGCATGAATCACCACTCTGACAAAGAAGCCAACAATGTAACTAAATCAACAAGTAATAATGAATGAGATGCAATAATCTCAACAGATGTTTCTAGACAGGTGTTAGTCACACGACACAACTCAAAATTTAAACGAGTCCAGCCAAGTCATGCAACCAGTTGATTCCTAGAATTTTTAAATAAAGTTATTTAAATTACCATCACGATTCCTAAGAACTGCTTAAGGTCGGCACAAAGCGAACCAATATTCTAATTAGAGCACATTCAAGTGAAGGCTGTGAGGGTATTTTTAGCTATGTTGACAAAGCAGTTCATAAAATTATTGAAGTCAATGTTGAGGGATTTTGTAAATGCTTCACCTGGTGTCACCTCAAAAAGTACTACCGTCTGAGAATTTAGATTTGCATTCACTGGTTTGACAATGATCTTGACGTCAAAGGGAAAGGTGCACCCTTCCATTTCATCATTCTTGTTTGGATTCCGACCTGAGCCAGTCTTTCGCAGTTCAGACATCTTCTGAGTCATGAATATCTCCTTTTCTGTAGAATCCTTGATGTGTGATGCGTGGTGCTTGTATTTGTGTCGCCCTATCCAAGTTCTGGCAGTAGATTGGCAGTCAAATTGCAGCATGTATCCTTGCAGGTGTTGACCTTTTCTTGATGTTTCACTAGAAATTGCTTGACTTTCCAACAGTTTGTCAGTGAAAGGATTTGATGTCATTTGGTCTTGATTTTCATTTCCAACTTTTTTAGAGCCATCATCTTTGATATGTTCTATGTCATGAAATTCATGAATTCTCCAAAGTTCATCTTCAGTGTCAGCATTCTCATTGCTATTGTTGATGTTAGCATCTTCACTTTCATCAGATTCAATCTCTATTACATCTCTTTGGCACTCATTATATCTCATTTCTGATGTTTTGACTTCATCAAATACCCTTTCTGTGCCAGAGCTGGTAGGCTGAATATTGATGTATTTACTTTTGAGTCCCAAATCATTTTCAGTTATTTCTACATTGTCTTCATCATCACCAAGTCCAGTTTCTACTGTAAGACTGGAATTGGAAATTTCTTGAGAGTACTGTTCAATAGTTGAAAAAATTGGCCATGGTCTCCAAGAATTTTCATGAGTGCTATGAATTGGTGCTTTGCAATCTGGTCTTTGGGAGGTGTGAGTTATGCTGGAAGCACTACTTGTTGTAACAATAGATGCTTTCAGATTGGAACTACCTTCTGAAGAGATGCTGTTTGCTATTGTTGCAATGGGAGTATTTATTATTCGTGTTTTGGAAGAATTCCCTGTAGAAGAAATTTTACCCTGGTGACCTGATGTATTGAGATCTTCTGAGCTCAGTGGGCAACACATGACTGAATCAATTTTTATAAGGAATATGTCGTGCAAAACTTTTTCAATGGCAGAGGCTATCTTGTCCACAAGAATTGGCACAAACCCTTCATCTGAGGTATGCATGTCATAAATACTACCAACATCCACTTTGTCATTCTCCATTGAATTGACTGCATTTGTTGACGCCCCCCCAAAAAGGCACTGTTGTCCATATAAAGGTCTGTTCAGTCTAAAACCAAAAACCCTATTTTTTGCAGGACGAGTCTTTGAAATGGTTATGTCAACAGGTGGCCGCTGTGTCAATAGAAGAATTATGCCCCATGGCACTTCTTCACTTGAAGCCTGTAAAAGAAAAACATGAAATTCATCACAAGCTACAATTTCACAATGAAAATAAAATTAATCCACTTTTGGTTGGGACTTGAAAGCTTGGAGAGCACAAATAGATAATGCTTCTTTCAAAGCATTTTGTAGTCTAGTGAGGACAATGCTGGTAACATTTTGAGTGATATTATGCTCAAGAAGAAATGGATCTTGGACCATCAAGGCAGTTTTCTGATTTTGAAATGTAATTCCATACACATTAGTAGGCATACATAATAAGTTATTAATCAAATGAAAACTAACCTGGATAGCATGTTTTTCCAATTTGTCAAACGGGATAATTTTTCCACTTCGCATGCACAAAACATGATCCTGGAAATTGATGTCCTTGAAAAAGTCAAAGAAACCAACAAGCAGGTCTGGAAGTGAGAGTGAATCCAAGTTGTTTAGGAAGAGCTGAGGAAGATTGAAAGGAAATGAGCAATCCCATTGGTCAATGTACTCCTTTTGTTCTGAAAGGAATTTGACTAATTCATGCAAATTCAATACTATCGAACAAATGTGAAGACATCGTAATTCACCTTGAAGGCATGAAAGATCCTCAAATGAAGGCAGGTTCAACTTTGACCTGATGTAGAACCAAATCAGCATATACAGTGAGTAGTGGGTCAGCTTTGGACCGCCATTGACATTGCCACCCACGTCGACACTGCTCGCCCACTTTCGAAGCACAAAACAGAGGACTCGAAACTGTGGCACAACATCGCCCAGAAACTTCAAGACTTCTGTATTTCTTATGGCTAATCTGAAAATGAAAGAATGCATTTAAAAAGAATCCAGAGCAAAATAATAGCAAATAATTCTTCAAAATACATATCAGTGAAATTGCATTCAATCACATTGTGACGTTGTGTTGATGATTCTGGTTGAAGTTATGAGAGTTGCAACAAACAATGAACTATTATTATAATCATCATCATTATCACATACTTATTGTTGAAGGATAGGTCACATTTGAGTTCCAGTGAAGGGCAGTAGAACCTAATGATGGGACATCTTTTGCTTGGGATGACAAGAATGTCCTTGAATTTCAAATTTGGGCTGCTGTACAAACGACTTCTCATTAACTTCATCAGCTTTTTCACCTGATTGAGTCAAATAAAATCATTAACAACTTAACCATTATTTAAATCACTTTGACTAACCTCAGTGTTCGATCTGACGTTGAGAATAAGGTCAAGATCACAGCCTTTTATTCCCATGCCATTGGCAGATGAACCAAAGAGATGAACTTGTGCATCTGAGACATAAAAGTTAAAATTACTAAATTATTAGATGAAAAAGAGATCCAATGAATATTCAATTCAATCCTTCTAGTTAGTGTTTTGTTGCTGTATGTGTCTTTAATAATAAAATAAGACAGTCACAACTTAGTCACTTATTGTTCAACTTATTTTGAAGCCATTCATGAAAATGAATTTGAAATACAAAAAAAAAGTTCAACACTTCTGAACACTTTGGAAATTCTGCCATCACAAGGTCAGTCTCAAAAACTGATAAATAATGCAAAATAATATAAGAAAAGCAACATCATTATGATTAGGAATAGGATTAGTTGAATTTATAGGAATACTACCTTTTAGTCCAGGTAGATCAGATGCCAGTTTTCTAATCTGACCAGCCAAATTTAACCTCTTTGTTAAATCAGCTTTCGTCAACCTCACAGTTTCCACTAACTTGGTCATTTGGCTGGCCACCTGCAACCACCATCATCATCTTCATTACAAATCAGGAGCGTAATCATGCAAAACAAGATAGCCAACATATATGACTATAAAATCAAATTACCAGAACTGGTAAACAAACCACGACAAATAACTTTAAATAAAAAATAATTTGCTCACCTAATTACAAAATTAAAAATAAATAATAATGAAATATGTGTTTATGACAAACTAAGTGAAAGCAGGGCAAAATACAAAACATAAGAATCCAAGACATTAAAAAACACATAGTTACTAGATATTTCATTGAACAATTACTGATGAATCACACAATGAGAAGTCAGAAAATGCAAAATAAGCTGACATTTTTGGATTTCAGGAGTTCCTTGATAATTGAGGATTTATCTGATCCCGTGCCGCTCGGGATGTTGCTTGCCGAGGTTCCGATCTAACGTTCCTTGGTTTTTGGTGCTGTCGTCGAGCTTTCATTGTCAGTTGTTCTTGTTTCTGATTGGTCTGATTAGAAAGTGGATGGAGCTCAATATCCTTTTGATATCCATCCTTAGGTGAAAAATCTGATGGTTTAAAGCCAACAGAACCCAAAGTCCATGTATTCTTCATCCTTGATCATCATTCATTTCGATAGTAGCTGTGACTGACACTGATGAATGTGGTGGAGCAACGGGGAACTGATTGAGAGTGGATGGCCCAACATGATCGATGCAATTCTTGGTTAAGAACTTGGGCTTCGGATCCAAACATTTATTTTCGTGCTTTCTAGCTTTCTTCTTTGCAGATTTCAGTGGAGACGTGTTGGCATGTCCCTGAAGTACTGCTATCCCCGATGAAGATTGGGCCGTATCCGATGATGATGCAGTTCTCTTCTTTGGAGAAATTCATAGTTGATTTGTTAACATTAATCAAGAGGTTATAAAATATGTCTTATTTAGTGAGCAACAACTGCAATTCTTGACAAAAACTACAGCAACTTTGTGTTTAAATTCAAATATCAAACCCAAAAGACAAAGAAGCAAAATTGTTAGCTATTGGTGATGTTACTATTGGTTACTCTACTTTTCCTCTTGCGTCAACAAAATTTTACATAAACCTCCAAATATTCTCCATCAACTTAACAAAATAAATGTTATATCAAGATAAAGTTATAATTAAAAGTATTAAATAAATATTTTATTCCACTAAATTAAAATTATTAAAAAAAGAAAGCTTTACTTTTTTTGAAACTCTCTTGTTGACAGAAATCTCCACCCCATCATGGAGTACATGCCTATCATTGGAAAGAAATGCTGAACATGAACCTTGAAGTTCAAACTCCACAATACCAAATCTCTGGAAAATTATTTAAAAATATATGTATATATAATATTAAACAAATTTCAAAATCTACTGAATTATAAACATAATATTAATAACTTAGTCAGAAGCAAGGCAGATCAAAATCAATAAAACATTTGATTCTTTTCAATATTCTTTATGAAATGAATCCAATTCAGGATTGGCAAAGGTTTGGCCAATCAAAAATCTTGTTCATCTTCTAAAAGTTTTAGAATAAACTCTTATTGTACTTTATGTACAACTAAAACTAACATTTTCTTTATTCACATAAATATTCTTGATCGGACCAAACTTCAAAGCAAATGATTCAAGATGACATTTGTCTATATCCTTCTTCCATGACACATAGGCTTGGTGCTTCATCTTGTTCTTTTCATCCTCGAGCAATTTCAAATTTTTCTTGTGACGTTTTCCTTTGATGTGAGCTTCATAAGAGTCAGCTGAAAGTATATGTCCAATTACTGTAATAAAATTGACTGTCCTACAGGCTAATTGCAGAAAAAGACCAAATTGCATCTGCCAGGAAATTATCTGAGTCTCAAGTTCATCTCATGGAGCATAGTGGGGTTTTTTTTTCAAAATTTACAATTATTTTACGAACTAATGACAGTTATCGTTTTACCAAGAACTTTCATTAAATATAGATTATGCATTTCTGCCGATTACTTACCCGTAGCTAAATGGATATTGCATGCTTCGCAGCTCCCCATGACTCAAAATTGAGAACCCCGAATCAACAAACACGGAATCGGCAGAAAACTGCCCAATGTTTCGATTTTCCAAAAAGGGATGCAACAACACTGTCGCTATAATTTTGGCAGAAGAATAAATTTTGATCGTCTTTTAAATCAATCCTAAATCACTTAATCGTAAAAAAATAGATCAAAAAGACTACATGCAATAGGCTTCGATCAAAGAAAGAGCTTAGTTAAAACCCATGAGTGTTTGAATGTAATCATAAAACTGAAATAATTTTATAGCAATGAGACCGCAACTTGTTATTTGCTACTTACATTTAAATTATCAAGAAAACAATGTTTTTTAGTTTAAAATTAAACATTACTAAAAGGCTGCCCAGGCACTCGAAGGCACAACCGAAAATTAAAAAATAGTAAATAAAACATATTAAGTAAGATAAAAATAAAAGCTAGTAAAACAGAGCCAAAATTACTGAAAAGACCAGGCGGTATGTTCACGGTTACAATTTTGTTATGAATAACATTCTTTACGAAAAAAATGAGTCTTTAGTTGAGAACCAAAGAGCTCAGGCATGGCTGCGTGTTATATATGAATGTGGAAGGGCATCATTTCTGAGTAAGAAATTACCTAAAGATTCTAAAAGAAGTTTTTTTAAGGATCTTTCTTTCTCTCACCTCACCTTCAAACAATGTAAATTTAACCAACTTTATCTCCATCACCTCATTCACCACCGCCACATACCTGATCGCCTTCGCTCACCTCTCACCATTCATCTTTACCTTCACCTAGAAGTTCATAGGTCATCTCTTGGCAATATAGGTTTCTCATATGCCTCCCCAACTATCTGGAATGAAAGGTCTGAAGACTCATCTCTTAGAATTGAAAAATAACGTCATTCGTGAAGCCGGGACAACTGGAGACAAGGACGCATCTGACGTTACGAGTATGTGTCGCCATCCTTATAATCACTTTTCGTAGTAAGAAATCTGGCCATGCAACAACTTAAAATACCCGCAATATCCCATCAAAAGAAAGGTTATCAAGTGACCTTTTTACGTGAACTGTCAAGAAATAGCTACATTCACTTATACTTGCATTTCAATAAAAAAAAAACGTTTAAAGGAAAGGAATCAAAATGTAATTTTCTAGAATGAACAGTCAAAACCATTCTATAAAGTGAAGCTTTTAGTTGAGAAGCGGTTGCATTGTTCTGCTGACAACCTATTTTGAGCCTTGCTTATAAAAGGTTTCATTTGCAAAAGAATGCTGCCATACTACATTCTGAGACCATAGAGAATTTTACTGCATTAAAAAGGTAAAGTTTTCTTTTAAAATGTATTTATGTTAGTTAATTTATCTTACAATAATAAATTATTGATTTTTAATTTATTTGGTCAGTCATTTTTGTCATGGTGTGGAAAATCATCCTTTTCCTCTCTGCTCTGTTTCCATCTTTTTGCAGTGGTACAGTTTGCTTTTTTTTTAATATAGCAACAACAAAAAAAACAAAATAAGTTGTGAATGTCCAATTACTTTGCAAATTTGATTGTTCTGCTTAAAAAATGAACATGTTAAAAGTATTTTTTACTGAGTCAAAACATTCTGGAGTCAGCAATGTTAATATTCGTTTTGCAAATAAGGATGGCAAACTCTACTGAATGGCTAAAGCAAAACGTAACTTTTGATGTTATTCTGTCGTTGGGGTTTTGACTTTTTGTAAAATATTAATTTTCTGTATCATAAATCGATGAACTTTTGCTCAAAAGTGATGAAAATGGGTTAATACTGTTTAGTTTTTAAAATTCACCCCAACACCATATTTCTAAAATCGCATATAAGTTGTATATGCAAGTAGTAGCACTATATAGTTCAAATCATCTCAGTTACGCAACGAACTTTAATCAACTAAACTAAACTACTAATAACATGACTTTCTGGAGCCTTCTAGAACTTTCTGGAACAATCATTAGCCAACTTTTCGAATATATAAGCTTCCTGATTGAGCATCCCAAATTGTTTCTTTGAAGAATCTCCAAGTATCATTTTTAATCACAATGTCTCATAAGAAAACTGCTTCTAACACTGAAGAAACAAAGATCTGGACGAATAATGTAATAGAAATAAAAATAGAACTGCAAGAAAGGAAGAACTGTTGCATTAGAAAAACAATCATCGGAAAAAAGACAGCACATGATACCACTCAAATTTCAAATTGTTAGTCACTATCGATATTGGTGCCACCTGCTGGAATAGACTTTGAGCATCCAACAAAGAAAGGAAAGACCACAAAAATCGCGAATGTAACAAGTTTAAAACATTGCCCAACATCGAATATCCGTTTATCCTGGAACTTATTCATTTCACTCAAGTTTGTTGCGTTTTTGAAAAAAACTGAAGAGTTCCTAAATTGAAGTTTGCAGAAAATACCTAAATCAAGTAGTGCAAGATGGAATTCCATTCCATTTAAAGAGCAATATTAGCTATTTTGCCATTTATTCTTCAACCAGAGAGAAGAGACTTGGTACTCACCTCTTGTAGATTCATCTCTTAAAGATGGTTTACTGAAAACATCTACAATACAGATGCTTATCAGAAGCTTTGTAGCAGCTTGCGGGTTCAAAAAAGACAATAAACACTGTTGAAAAGTTTTGGAATCAAGAACCAAGAGACTGGAAATTCCCAGAACAAGATCTTTATGACGTCTGTAAAATCAAAGAGAAACTTCAGCATGGGTTCACTTTATCCAACAGAGCGTAATAATTGCATATCACGCTTTACTTATATTAAATATTTCTCAATCTTTTTCGTTGTATAGCTATTCGCCCTTGTAGATTTGATATTTTGTAGGAATGCGAAAAACTTATATTTGCGATTTAAACGCATGTTTCTTGAATGTATCAACAGATCACAAAACAAAGTTTTGAATTTGATAAACGTTCTCTATCAAATAACATATCCAAATTTGGGGTTTGAAAAAATAATTCGGTAAAACGTTATCTTAAAAAATCACAGCGCTCTTAAAGATATGCAGTCCACTGTAGTAACTGATAGTAACACTTCATTCAAATTGAGATCGACTTAATAGACACATTGTTTTGACAATTTTTATTAATTATGTGCTGCTAGGCCAGCAAAATCTCGCAGCTTTCAAACCATCAAACCAGAGCTCCACTTATTCCGTTTATGGAGCCCAACTGGCTAATGATGAAAACGAAAGGACCTGCTCCATAGCTGGAGAACCTGATACGACCATGCAAGAGAAAGTCTTTGGATGGTGGCAGGTCGACCTACTAAGGAGTTATTCAGTGTCCCACTTACTCATAAAGACCTCCCCAAATCCCTATGGTAAGAATATCAATGCAATCGTTCGAATAGCTATCATAACAATGCTAGAACTTTCTGCTTAAATTTCTTTGGGTCATTAATATTGTTTTATGTGAATCCTTAGAAATTGTTTTAAAAATGTCCACAGAGGCAAACTTCCTGAACAACTTCATCGTCTTAGTGACAAATGACAAGAGAGTAGATTCAGCCGATTCTACCGATGTTTGTGCAACGTACATTGACAATGATCCTCCCGTCGATGGATGGATCAGTCTCAATTGCAATTCTTCGGGGAGGTTTGTCACCATCAAGAGAGGGGGAGGCTTCAGACACGATGCCATTTCTTTCTGCGAAGTTAGTGTGACCAATGGAAATTCATCTGGTGAGTCGATTCAATCGTCAATTATAGATTGATATTTAAAAAATGTTTCGACTTAATTAAATTTATTATAGAAAAAATAATGATCACAACCTTTGCAGCTCTAAATTGAAAATGAAATAATGCAAATGCAGCAAATATTCTTATTAATAAAAAAAAATAACATGTAATTTTAAAGGTCTATTTAACATTGGATATGTTAAAAATACATTTGATCCAAGAATGTATGCAATTTAAACATACAATTTTCCTAAATTCAGGGTAATAATTAAATTTGAGTATGCACTGAATCAAACGATCTCAGTTTGCACATTTTTCTTAAAGGATTGTTTTTCAATACAAAGACAATTAAGAAAGTTTAGCCACATATCTGCAACAAAATTTGTAACTTGCGACAAGAAGCTTAGAATGAGAATAACTCACAACAAGCGCATGGCACGTAATGATATCGTTACACTTATTTGCTGAAATTAATCAAATTCTCCCAGCCCAGTGTCCATCCATGCAGTTCAGATGCTTAAGTGGTCGGTGCATTAATGCAAGCAAGCATTGCAATGGAGTATCAGATTGTTCTGACAACAGTGATGAAGTTGGTTGCATAGGTGAGATTAGTATACTTTGAAATACAAATTCAATGAATGGAAATATTAGTGACTAATAATTACTCATTAGTAATTTTGGTAGAAATTATTTATTCTTAAAATGGTTATTTTGAAATTAACATCATCATCATCATCGTCGTTGTTGTTCTTATTATTTTTTTTTGGCACCCCGTCAAAACACCCCATAAAATTTATTTTAAAAACTTATTTAACTAGATGGAATTGTAAATTAGTCACATTAAATTAGTTAAATTTTGAGATTGTAAGCAATTCCACGCTGCCCTGGGCTATGTTGACGGGTCACCAACTCAAAGAACAAAAAAATAGTTCTTTTAATTTCATTCAGCTGCTCTTCTTCTGTTCCCAATGGCATGGAAGGCCCCATGTTGTCCCCCGATCCTTATGACTCACTTCTTGCTTCCTCCCTTCTGATTGACTTCTTTTCATTTGTCTGCAAGCAATTTCTTGTAATCCTCCCTGTCATCCTTTGACAAATCAAGGCATAGGATAACTTTACTGAAGCTTTCACTATCTTTCAATCTGCTGCTGTTATCCAGAACCATATTCTTGGTCTCTTGGTCTCTTTCTTTCTCTTTCAAATTTGATCAGCAAAGGCCTTGGTTTTGAAGAATCTTCGACTATTTTGCCAATTCTGAACATTTCCAGGATTTATTTTTCTATTTTTTTGCCTGTTACTTCTTTCAGAAACTTTGATGCAAGTTCTTTTTCTGTTGACTTTCCAACATCTTCTGTCAAGTTGTAGACTATGATGTTGTTCTGTCTCCTTTGTCTCTCATTGTTGATTTCTATTTTGGATTTTGTGTCTGCCACTGATCCTTGGACTTTCTCAATGTCTGTAATCAGATTTATTATTATTATTATTATTATTATCGTCGTCGTCGTCGTCGTCGTCATCGTCATCATAATCATCATCATCATCATCGTCATCGTCATCATAATCATCATCATCATCATCATCATCATCATCATCATCATTATTATGAAATCTTTATTATTTGTCATGAAACAACTTAACATTTACAATAATTTGGTTAATGGCTCATTCTTTAATGTTGGAAGAAAACATGATGCATGACAATAAACATTTGTCATCATGGTTAAACTGTTAATGGAATGTTTGTAAGTTTTTCTTCCTACTTTTTATTATTGCTTCAATCAGCATCTTCTACTTCTACGACGAGAGGTCCCCTACCATCATCATCAACTCTTACATCAAGAATACCACCAATGCCATCTACTTCTGCAACAAAACTACCGCCATCATTACCTGTTTCTACAGCAAGACTTCCCTCATCTTTGACAACTTCATCAACAAGAAGATCGTCAGCAACAACTTTTACAACAAGATCATTAATAACTTCAACAAGAAGACCATCAACAACTTCTACAACAAGATCATTAACAACTTCAACAAGAACACCATCAACGACTTCGACCAGAAAACCATCACCATCATCCTCCCCAACTTCTGCTCCTCGGAGTTACTGTGGTCATGGTTCTTTTGACTGTCGGAACGGGACATGCATCAATATGAGATTGTTATGCGATGGATTCTTTGACTGCTTCAATAAGATTGATGAGGATAGCTGCAGTGAGTCTTATATAATAAGCATCATAATTAAGAAATTATTACTATCATAATCGTCATTATTATCATTATTATTATCACCATCATCATCATCATTCTTCATAATATTTTTATTATTATTATTAATATTTACACATTGCGAGGCTTATTTCATCCCCAAGATCGCAGCATTCTTCTCAAATGAATTATTATTAACTGTTCACTTTTGTCCAAATAACTTTTATATATTAAATTGTTTATCTTCACAATATTCAAGCCACAGGGAATTCTTGCGACAGCGATGAATTTGTGTGTTTGAACCATCAGTGCATCCACAAAAGTCTCGCTTGTGATGGCTTCACCGATTGTTCTGATGACTCCGATGAACTTCCTTCTCAGTGTGGTAAAAGACATTAACTTAGTTCATTGTCAAATATGACTGATGTTATTGTTGCTATTATTTAACTTATATCAGTTCAGTGAGTGCTTCTTAAAAATTGTCAAATATGACTGATGTTATTGTTGCTATTATTTAACTTATATCAGTTCAGTGAGTGCTTCTTAAAAATTAATAATTAGTTGTAACTTAACCTTGCTAATAAATTGCATTTGGTTGCAAACATTTGAGATATTCTAACAAAATATTTTTTTTTATTTAGGGGATTTTACAATTAAATAATAAATTTTGCTGACTGGAATGTAGAGGATTTTAAAAGAACGTCTAAAAAGAGATTGAAAAAATGATAATTAGAAAATGGGCTTAAATGTTATTAAATGAAGAAACAAACAATATTATATATTTAGATAATTTTAAAATTCTTATTATGTCCAGGTAATTCTACAATATCACCATTCACATGTGCCAATGGGTACAGAGCCTGTGGTGATGGTTCTTGTATTCCCTCCTCCAAAATTTGTGACCGAATTATTTCTTGCTCTGACAAAAGTGATGAATCAACGAAGACTTGTGGTTTGTAACAAATGAATGAATGTGGACAGAATTTAGAATTTAAATGTTTAAAAGTTTAAATGCTTAAATGTTTAAAAGATAGCGCAATAATCATTGTGCAGTTCAGCAGGACTAAGAGGCGGTGATATCATTTCTTTGTTTGAAATGATAAGAATGCATCCTTGTGATTTGAAACAGGAATACCTTTCAATAATTGCGCCTTGGGAGACTTCATTTGTTTTAATGGAGAGTGCATCTCTGGGTCGAACAAATGTGACGACCGACCTGATTGTACTGATGGAAGCGATGAAAGCATTGAAACATGTGAGCTTGTTTGTGTATGTTTATGAGTATTCATTTGGAGGCAATTAACTGATGGAAAATTTGCTTATAATGTTCTCAAGTACCTTGTGGATTTTGTAACTATTAATAGTCACTATAGTAATTAATAGTAATTATAGAATTAGTTTTGCCTATATTTATATGGCACCTCTTTTTAAGAATGATTCTGGCAGTACAAGCTGGGTCGAGAGCATGACTTGGTATGACTGTTGCTTTGCCATCACATGCAGGAAGGTTTAGAGCTTAACATGACAGTCAACTTTAAATCTGTTCTCAAGAGGCATTTGAGAGTTATTATTAACTTAAGTTATTTTATTAGTTGTTAGTTGTTAATGAAATGAAATAAAAAGCAATTAAATTATTAGGCGGAGATTCCCCACCAAAGACATCTTGCCTAGCAGAGGCTGAGTTCACATGTTCAGATGGATCATGCATCAACAATGACTTGCAATGCAATGGTATTGCGGATTGTCCTGCAGGAGAAGATGAATCTCAGTGTGGTGAGCTAAGAACATTTCAGCAAATTCGATGAATGTGGTAAAACTGCTTACAGAAGAAGGACAGAATTTGTTCAATTTTTATGAAAGGTTTTAAATGGAATTTAAAGTTAAAATTAAATGGAATTTTAAGTTGATTTTAATAAAAAATTACAAAAAACATTTTTTTTAATTGCCAGCCAACTGCACCGGTAATGAATTCTTGTGTCTGCTCGACAATGCCTGCATCCCACTGTTCAAGAGGTGCAACGGAAGAGCTGACTGTGATGATCAGAGTGATGAGAAAGAATGTGGTGAGTGAATTATTGCTAACAAACAAAAGCAAGGGATACTTTATTTATTTTATGAGTCTGAGCTAACGAAAGTTAAGTTAAATAATTCATAAGCTAATAGCTATTAATTAACTTGTTGTTATCATCAGTGTCATGAAGGACATCATCATTTCAGATAAGTGCTCATCACCAGCTCTTCACTGTAAACCACTGATGATATGTTTAACTCCTGAACTTGTCTGCAACTACATCTCTGATTGTCCTGATGGCTCTGATGAATCTAACTGCTGTGATTAAAATTATTGGAGTATTTTTCTATCAAAAATTTATTGATTGTTTAACAACTTCATATAACAGTTATGTTATTAACAACTTCAAATGATAATTATAATATTAAATGCTGAACATTGCTGAAAAGCATCTGACATTGCAACTTCACCTGTATTGGATTAAATTAATCACTTTACAACTTTTACAATTTTTATGCAGTTGCACATTACATTTTGACAGCAAACTGTCAAGCTGGTTTCTCTAGATGTACATATGGTCCTTGCATTCCTGACAAGTACCTTTGTGATGGCAACCTGGATTGTCCATATGGAGAGGATGAAGACTTGTCAATGTGCACAAAGTGTTAGATAATGAATATTTAGCTTCTCCATGTTTTTTGTCCTTACGTTTCATTATTTGTGGATGATTACCTTATTGTGCTCAGTTTTATTTCATGTAAGTTATAAGTTGGGCATAAGTAAGCATTAAATATTAAATGTTGTCATCAATTTACAACATTTGAGTTCTCATTGTTTTAATTTCAGTATGCACGGAGCATGGGTTTTACTGCTCGTATTTCGGTTGCATTTCTAGAACGCTTTTGTGTAACGGCATCTTTGATTGCCCATTCGAAGAAGATGAAAAGGAGGAGTCATGTGAACTTGTTGGAGGTGAGGAGAATTTAATGAGGATTTTTATTTTTAATCTCTTTAAACATTGTCAAAGTTACTAGCAAAAAGTGGCTCACTTTAAACACATTAATTAATAACATAAATACTATTTCAATCAATAATCACGCTCACAAATCATATTTTAAGTTTGTGGCAAGAATCAGTACAAATGCCTTGATAAGAAATGCATCCCAAACGAATGGATTTGCGATGGAGAGCCTGATTGTCAGTTAGGTGAAGATGAAAACCCAGACGAGTGTGGTCAGAAAAACCTTGTATATTGACCTTAGTTTGTTGTATATCGATTGTTTAAAAGTTAATCACGTGAACAAACAATTTGTAGAATCTTGTGATGCCAGTCAATTCCAATGTCTGAGTAGAAAGAGTGAATGCATATCTCACAGTTATCGCTGTGATGGCAATCAGGATTGCACGGATGGTTCAGATGAGCTCGGATGTGGTGAGTCCCGAACCAAATTTGTTATATCAAAACAAAGTATTGATATTTTTTTTAGTTGTAAATCTAAATATGCTTCAATGATAGGGCATGATAGGGCAGAAGTAGCAAGGCATTAGACATTGTAAGACATATCACCACTAGAAGCTACATTAAAAAGTAACTCAACAAATTTGTTGTAAACTACACTTAACCATGGATTCTTCATGTTATTCCAACAGTTTGGATGGAACAAGCTGTAAACAGAGAGTGGCATATTCTGGTTCTTATTGGTAATAAGCCACATACTCTGTGCCCTGATAGCATCGATGTGGAGTGGAAAGCCATCATCTGCAAGTACATGTCAATCACGTGAGTTTTTTTTATTCAGTTCTGACCAATCCAAGATCATTGTGAGATTTTGTGTGATAAACGTTAACTCTTTTTATCAGTGAAATAACTTTATTACTCTTCAGGAGTCGGCCACCTTTAAACATCACAGGAATTGACATTGCAGGATTTGCCAGTCTGAATCCAGATTTTGAATTAAAATCCATTTTTGATCTGATCAAAGCCTTCCAAATAAGGTGTTTAATGTTGTATTATGTAATAGTCCTCACTTAATTTGTTAATTTAAATTAGTTTCTAAGTTTAGATTTAAAAACTTTAAATCCACACATTGAATGTGAAAATATAAGTTTAAAAATTGTGGAATGACAAGTATATTTGTCCAAAATTTGTTCATTTCTTCTCATTAGAACCACACACTGAAAATAAGTAAAGACTTATTTATTTATTAAATTTATTAAAAGAAGTAAAATTAGTTTGCATTAATTACAACTTTATTATTAAAATTGTCAAATACTTGTTAAGACAAATGATGGCACAAAAGCATTAAATATTTTTTGTCTGCAGATCATTTTGCAATACTATTCAAAGTCTTAAATGTGACCTTTCCAGTAAGTTAATGGCCATTTAAATAATTTAAGTTGCAAATAATTAACAATTACAATATTAATTCATAACATACATTTCAAATCAAGTTTTAGACATTCAAATCTGTTTTCCTAGAAAAGTGCGGAGCTGTTGATTCCGACTCATCGCTTGTTAGTGGCTACCCAGCAGAGCGTGGTACGTGGCCGTGGCACGCCTTGTTGAGAGTTTACCCCAGCAAGATTTGTGGAGCCACATTCGTTGGTGGTCACTGGTTTCTGACTTCTGCCAGTTGTGTGACGTGAGTCCTTTTTAATTTGTGCAAGCCTCAACAGAGATTTATTCCATCGCCTTTTTGCCAGAACAAAGGGAAGCAACAGTCCTCTGAATACGAGGTCAGTGAAACTTTACATGGACAGCTTAAGGAATGATGGTGCTGGTGGAAAATTGCTGAGTATTTTGAAAATAATTGTCCACCCTGACTACAATCACCGCACTGGGTCCAGTGACGTTGCCCTCGTGAGGACTCAATCCACACCCGATGGTCTGGAAGGGCACGAAATCTGTCTGCCAGATCCCTTCAAATACACAAATGACGAAACCTCAAAGCTAAAGATTTGCTATGTTTCGGGATTTGGATTTAATAGAAGAGGTTGATGATTAATGATGATAACTGATATATAACTGTTATAATTACTGATATTAGTCGCTTTAAAAATTCTATTGCATGCTTATTTATGATAAGTAATAACATAATTTATAACAGCATATTTATAGCTATTACTCTCTAAATTTGATTATCTTGTTACACTTCCCCAAATTGGCTTCAAATTTCAAAATCTGTTTCTTTCAGATGGCTTTCCATCTCCAGTGCTGCTAAGTGCTCGTTTTGACATGATGGACCAAAAGCAGTGCATGGCTAACATTTTTAATAGCAGCAACATCCGAGCTATTGTCGACTACACTGAGAACCTGTGTGCTGGAAGCTATGAACCACCTTATGGTTTCAACATATGTGAGGTAAATTTACTAATTGATTGTTATATTGATTGATTGATTAATTAATTGTTTGGATTGATTGATCAGATTGATTGATTGATTGATTGATTGATTGATTGTACAGTATGACTTTGGAGGCCCTCTGGTATGCCGTGACAATGACTTGAAGTGGATGCAAATTGGAATTGCAAGCAGAAATATTGGCAGTGCCTGCAAGAACAGCCTCTTCATGCGAATCACTCATTATCTTGGCTTCATTTATGATACAATGATTATTAATAATTAATTATTAAGTATTGGGTAATGAGCCTGTGGCAGACTTTTTGAAAACTTGTTAATGTCAACATTGGAAGCAACGTTGTGGAAGTTATTAATATATGTTAACATCCTAATATTGAATGCCCTATAAAAGCCATATAATTGCATAATATTTCAAGCATGACTAATTATCATTTCCTTTTGAATAAATATCTCTCATTAATCACTTGTAACAGTTCTGACTTTTGTAGTTATCAGTCTAACTTCGAGTGCTTGGATTTGCAAGATAGCTCGTGCTGACAGCATTTCTACTTTACTATTAAACGAAGCGTTGCACGACTTAGCGGTCGCTGGTGAAAACGATGTACTTCTAGTGGCTGGTGTTTGTTTTTGCTGAATAAAATATTATTATTATTATTTATTAAAATTTTACACCCACAAGGAATAATAACGTTATCTGCCTACCATGGAAATTATAAGTGCATTAGATGGGTAGATATTTTTGATAGCTAGGTAATTTATTTGAAATCAAAATGCATAGCATAATGAGCTAGGCTCGTTAGACGTGTTGGATAGGATGGGTGCAGAGGGAGGCCTTAGGAGTGGAGGTGTGAAAGTTTGTCGTAAGGTTGGAGAACTTTTATATTTTAATCTCGCTTAATGTTTGGGGATGTGTGACCTCACGTGACAGTCATTGCAAGAGTTAGGTGAGCCAGTGAGCCAGAGTCATTTTAAGTTGGTAATCACTTAATCAAGGATTTTCGCTTTCATCACCATTGTGGAAGATCTGGCAGTCGTCACCCTCGGCGCGCCGCTTCTTCTCATTCCTCTGGATCTCAAGGATATCTCAAGAAATATTAGTGGTCTTGAAGTTCTGTTTGAACATATGCCACTCTAATCAAACTGGAGTCGTTACCACGATTTTTTGTGTGTGGATGATGACGTCAGGAATTGTAAATGGAGTTGATTGTAAATTTGTATTCGCATTTAGTCGATATTTTGAGAGCCTCATGTAACCGAAGGCAATTTTCACTTTTTAATCGCTCTACCATTCATAGAGCGCACCTAACCAGTCCTAACCGAGGGCGCTCCCTGGCGGTGCAGGCTGGGTTGCACGTTACGACTGTTGCCATTGCCACTGCATGCAGGAACGCAACCCATTCAGCTAACCTGCACTCCAAGATTACATAATTGGACGAATTATCTGACATTGTTTGAAGAAATGTCATGCGATTGAGTTGTATTTTGATGTTTGAATGCCTGATAAGCTCTAATTAAGAGCTGGCGACACATGCGACGAAACAATGCTGTAATTGTTGTTCATCACAACCACAGCAACGAGGGACAATTCAACGCAAGAACACTTTCACACTACAAAAGAATTGTTTTTCTTATTAATATTTATGTTAAAGAGACATTAACATAATTATCAGTCAACGAATGATTTATTTAATCGCGCGAGTAAATAAATTAGTGACATTAATAATCGACTCAATGACAAACTGCGACCACTTTTATTCTACACTGAATTATTTATTCATGACGGACTCTGAGCGGCATTTTCAACTGATTCTTCGACGTTTTCGATTTCAGGACGATCTGTGAATTAATGTGAATTTATGTGAATTAACAAGAAATAATAAGAAAAATGAATTTAACGAGTGTTAACTTAACTTAAGCGTTAGTAATATATTTATTCAATGAAATAAAAATCAA
>MPNW01000177.1:4088-14088 GCA_011800805.1 Hirudo medicinalis | reverse complement strand
TTGTATGCTTATATTGCATGCTTCTACAGTATGCTTGTGTAGTATGTTTACGTTTTTGTGTTTGTGTTGTATGCTTGTATTGTATGTTTGTATTGCATGCAGCAGTTGGTTTCGCAATAAACTTCTAACATTGAAGAGGTCAGGATTTTCCAAAAACGAGTGCTGTTTAGCTCTTCAAATTGCAGATAATTACCCTGCCTGATTATATGAGACATGGTAATTGCTTATAAATTATGATAAAATTTAAAATAATAAAATTATTTAAAAAATATTTTCAAAATCTAAACTTCTTTTCTAATTGGTTGCAACTTTTAAATTAAGTGTAAAAATAATTCATTAAGTTATTGAGACTTTGTTTAACTAATTGGCTGAAACAATTTACCAGTTTTAAAATAGAATTTAACCCGAATTATTCAGCAATTGCCTTAACTGATAAAATCTTCCGTTGTTGTTATTTCTGTGAAGCATCCTTAAAAAGTTCATTTCGTGTTTTGAAATTGCGAAGTTGTTCTGCTGAGAATTTCTTCACTTTTGAAGCTTATTTCTAATAAATCTTATTTGTAGGCTCAACGAAGATGGCCAATTTGCGAAATTAATTCACTTAGAAAGATCTTGTTTCCTCTCCAGACACGAAATGCCACAGAAAATGTTGCCAGAAAATTTTTATTTTTCATTCGATTTTCATCATTTGCCAATCCCGTTTCTAAAATCAATTCTTAAAATATTTCTTGAAAGAGATCTTTTACCTTTGTATTCCTTCATGAAAGGGTTCCCCATCATCATTGTCGTCGTCGTCGTCTTCATCATTATCATCATCAACATCGTCATTGTCAGATTTCTTGAAAGAGATCTTTTACCTTTGTATTCCTTCATGAAAGAGTTCTCCATCGTCATCGTCCTCATTACGACCACCCTCACGACCACCCTCATGACCACCCTCACGACATGCCCATTTATGTGGAATAATCTTTCCACCCGCATCAACATTACCTTCATGCATCGTCCACTCTGATCCACTTTCCAAATGTGAATCCTTTCAATTGACCATGATAAGAGTCAGTCATGATGATGACGACAACGACGACGACGATGATGATGATGATGCTGCTGATGATGATGATGTAGGTGAAATCCTCGAGACCTTGTGACCTCGATAAAAACTGCGCGACAAATTAATTTGACAGCTTTAAATCCTCGTTATTGAACATTAGCGCTCATTACGTGAGTATTGAAATAAAACACAACGATTCATTACAATGATCGCCGTGAAATCACCATCGGCTGGTTATTAATATTCATTATGAATATATTAAAACAACAACAACAACAACATCATTCCAGTGCCTGCCGTGGAAGCTTCGTGAGAAAATCGATAAAGCCAGTTGAAGAGCAAGGAAATCATTGATGGCACGATGAAGATGAAGTGAACAACTTTCAATGCGATTGAAATTAAAAATTTATAATAAATTAAAGCATATTTTAAATTAAAGCATCTAAAAGACCCACAATTACACCAGAATGAGAAGCGAACAATTTGTTGCCATACAAAGACTTATCAACATTCAGAGGACAACAGATGACCTTTGGTCCCAAATTGACCAATGACCTGATAAGGACCTCACAAATGATTCCACAACATTAAAAAGAAATTTAAGTTTAACGTTGGTGATAAAAGTGAGTGCTTACGTCAGGGTCTTTAAGACGTGCCACCCGTTGTCAAGGCAACAATATGCCATCCACGCGATTGCTCACACAATTCTTTTATCCGTCCATCCATCCATCCATCCATGCATCTAATTTTTCATACAAGGACTTGTTATCCCATATAATCCGTTTAGACGAATTTATTTTAAGATGTTTCAATCAATATCTTAATTATTGTCTATGATTAGAAAATCTCTCATTACTATTCATAGTCACCATGTCTACATCGGCGTCTTCTTCATCGCACTCATTAAAGATTGAGGAGCTTTTCGTAGTTTCCAGCATTGGTGATACTTGTCACTTGCAGCATCATTATCATGTTATCAGCATCAGCATCATATTATCATCATCATATCATCATCGTCGTCATCGTCGTCGTCATCGCCATCACCATAATCATGTCAGCATCATCGTCATCATCGTAATGTTATCATTGTCATCATCTCCAGGCGCGTTATCAGTATCAGGAGAACTATTGCTAGAAAATTGTTAAGGCAGTGCACAAGCAGCTGTAGAGATTTGTTGGCTGTGGAAGGAAGGAAGGTGGATAAAAAGAATCCAAGTGGAAGACAAACAATGAATGAATAAATTAAATGGAATGTTTATTCTGTGTTTTACCTGTAGAATCTCTATCATCATCACCATCATCATCATCAAACTATTTTGTATCATTGTTTACCCGCCAAGACTTTTCGTCATGGAAATGTTGTGCTCAAGACACGTGTTTGTTCTGATGATGGCTTTGTTATCTTTTATTTTATTTTATTTCAATATCATTCGATTTTATTATCATTCAATTTCGGTTAAAAACTTCCGTATAATTAAATTGAAACCAACAATATTCAGTAAGTCTCATTTCTCATTTCAATGGTTTGTCGGATAAATAGTATATTTTAAATATATTTCCATTTGTCTTCTTCAAACTTTGAGAATAAACAATACTCCTCTTTACTTCATCCAAAGGATTTTCGAGTCAGAAAGCATTCATTCGTTTATCCTCTCAATCACTGAAGAATGCATTCATTCGTTTATCCTCTCAATCACTCAAGAATGCATTCATTCGTTTATCCTCTCAATCACTCAAGAATGCACGACCAACCTGCACGATGAAATGAGCATTGGTTGGCATTTACATGACGTAAAAGTACTTGTCCTGACGATTGTAATCCTCGCGAAATGGTGCTCATCACCTTCAACACTTGAGAGTCGATTTACAATGATTAACATAAACTCCAGTCCATGATACTCAGGTATCATCGGTTGTTTTGCCTCTGTTGATGTTTATATCTTCTGTGATGACGCCACCTATTGCGAAACAACGAAATTAAAGAGATTCGCTTTTACTTCTCATGCACTGCAGGAGATGCGAGGGCACTTTCAAGGCTGATTGCTTAGTAAAGGCATGGATGTGTGAGTAGGTGAATGAATGGGTGGATGAATGAATGGGTTGATCATTAAATGGGTTGGTGTTGAATTGCCTTGGTGAATGTTCAATATCTGCAAGAGATGAATTATGTTAAAATGTATGATTAATAAATAAATGTCTAATAAATGCAATGTGAATGCATCAAAAGCGACTAACGATAAACAGAATGAAAATCTAGAAGAGAAGAAAACCAAACCGAAGAAAATGTGAAAAATAAAAGTGAGATGATGATGTTTGCGGGAGATGTTCTACTTGGGATGAACTTTTGTCCTCTCAGTAAATCCAGTTGCATCTCAATTTTACCAACTTCATCATCTTATCATAATGACCTCATCGTACTTACCAATTGTCGACTAATGTTCTGTCAACTTCGCTTTATTACTTTTTCTCGCTCGATGTTCACTGTTTCACTTTCCATTTCCGATGAGTCGCATCAGTGGCTTAAGAATAACCCTTCGACCGGATTATAAATAAAAATAATGTTGTTAAGACAAATTACATTGCATATCTGCAATACCATCGTTATTAACTTTAGTCGTCATCATCTTCACCAACTTCTTTTTGCCTCAAAGTTAGACTCATATTTGAAAAATATCAATTTCAAATTAATCTATCAAGATGATGAAGATGATAATAAGATAATAAGCAATGCACAACTAATCATTTATTGCCTCCACCATGCATACTCACAACCTGGACATAACATCATTTGAGACTGAACAATTACATTAATATATTAGTTTTAATAAACTTATAATCGTTGGTAATTATAGCTTCCGTACATTTTGATGGACTCATTAAACCGACATTGAGCAGTAAAAACAAAAAAGGTTTGTCAGTAATTACATTTACATTTACATTTACATTTACATTTATTTAGCCCATATTTTGAGTGCACAAATTATCCCAATGAGATGTCCAGGCACTATGACAAACATTACCAGCAATTAAGTTCAATCATTGCAGTGAGTCAGAGTAAAAATGAGGTAATGATTGAAATCTAACACAATCAAAATTGAATTCAGGACGATCAACTGAACAGGTAGGTTTTAAGTTTTAAGTAGTGTTTTAAAAAGTTCTATTGTCGGTGCAACACGGACTTCGGTTGGAAGAGAATTCCACATCCTGGGTCCGCAGACATGGAACGAAAGGTCTCCATGCCTCTCTGTTCAGGACCTAGGAACAACAAGAGTCCTGTTGTTGGAGGACCGGAGGGATGCTCTTAGAGCATGTGGTAGAGCAATGATCTATAGCAGATGTGCTTGTCAAAAATTCAGTGAGGTACTGAGGAGCGCTGCCTGGCTCTGTAGACTAGAAGCAGGATTTTGAAGGTGATTCTGTCCGGAATTCTTAGCCAGTGCAGGTCCATGAGGAAAGGAGTGATGTGGTCAGAAGACCTTTCACCATAAACGAGCTTCGCCGCTGTGTTCATGACTGCTTGGGTCCGGAAACTGGCATTGACCAGAATAGAATTGCAGTAATCGAGCTTTGAGAGGATGAGCTGGACTATGAGGGACATGAAAATTTGATGTGGCACAAATGGTTTAGCCTCCTTGTGGACATGAAGCTTGGCATAACAGCCTGCGGCAACCCACCAATGTGAGGACTCATCGTCAGGGATGTATCCAGATGTGCTCCCAGGCTTCTGACTGTCTGCGAATTAATGGTGATTGCAATTGAAGTGTTGGGGAGCCAATGCTATATTATATATATTATTTCACATTTATTGTTGAGACTCAGTCGGTTAAGAACCACTTTGTCATTTCTGATTTATTCCCAC
Source organism: Hirudo medicinalis (assembly GCA_011800805.1). Taxonomy (NCBI): domain Eukaryota; kingdom Metazoa; phylum Annelida; class Clitellata; order Hirudinida; family Hirudinidae; genus Hirudo; species Hirudo medicinalis. Next base: position 9,178 of record MPNW01000177.1, on the reverse strand, counting down.
TGTGTTTGATTACTTTCTTTATTGCTGCTCAGAATTTGAAATAAGTATTGCTTTATGGTGACACATATCATCCATTTTCTCTTCACCGATTAATCAATTTCATCTATGATAAAAACGCACCGGATGACAACTCGACACCGAAATCCTAGAAAATTGATATAGTTTTTGGCGCTTCTCATCAGCAAAAGAGTTGTTTAGAGCTTTGCTAAATAACTTAACTCTTTACCTCACAATCTGAACTCCATCTACCGACCAACCGAAGGAGTCACTGATATCACCCCACCACCTTAAAATTGATTCCTTGATAAAACATTCCTCTAGGATTTTCAATTCAACTTCCCAAAACTTAAGGCTGAATATTTCGGATCGATGAATTGAAAGCAAAATCTTAAGCAAACTCAGGCAGAAAGTCCACAAGCAGTTGTTGGATGCATCCAAAAACACACAAAGTTTGTTGGTGATAAGAAAATCACTTGTTCTCAGTTCTCTATATTACAAACATGCTCGCAACATGGAAGGAGCATTTATTTGAATAAAAACATTTCGCCACAAAGAAAACATAACAAACACAGGCATATTCAGCCACGTTTTATGAGAGTTGTGATGCCAGTTGATGAGCTGGAACTGAATATCAGTAATAAATGCAGTCACTTCAAGCTTCACCCTGACCATCTTTCTTAACATCTTCACTCTCTTTAAGTTTGCCGACATCACCGTCAGTACTCGAACGATTTCCTGTCAATGACTGATCTTTTGTGATGTCTCTGTAAGAGATCAAATGCTTACTGACCTCAGCAATGCCACTGTCCTCTGGCAACACATCAAGCATGCACTGGGGAAAAAAAGCAACACTTCCAATTCAAGCACTAAGCAATAATGTAATTATCGAAAACAATTTGGTGATGAAACAAATAAAGCACTAAATGACTAAAAATGTGAATGGAATTTTGTAGCTTGAAGAAGTTGGCAAAATAAACCATGCAAACAAACCTCGACAACTGATGCAAAGTAAGAAGAAAAACTGGCTTCTTTTGCCAGTTGGGCATTTTTTTCTTTTAACTTTTCAACCTCATCTGCCAGCTGCAACATTGATATTACAAAAACTAAAAAGTCTGCCTAAGTTAGTTAATGTTACAATCAACAAAGTGTTGTCATTAGCATTATTACTACTAAGCCATAGTAATAACATTATGTTGTCACAAATACTAAGGAATGCATAAATTACATCAACACCCAAGGAACAGTCAATCATCAGTTCATGACAACCTGCAATGCCTCCTCCAAGGTCTGATTAAACATTTCGGTCTTGTTGTGGGCCTCTCCAACCCAGTGCCAGTAATCATCCGGTACCTCCTCTGATCCAAAAAATAAATAAAACAATAAATGCTTCCTTGAGACTGACCCCAAATGTTTAATGTTTATGTTTGACATTAAATGATAAATATAAGTTCCTTCTCCAAAAAATTAAAAATTAATCAATGGCATACCTTGTATCATCTTTCTGTATGCTTCTTCCTCAGGATCGAATGCTATCGATGAACCTAGATCAACACTGGTATCTGCTCTGCTTTTGTCGGCAGAATGGCACGAACAAAAACATGAGGAACTTTCTGTCTGACATTCTCCATCCACGACTTCTGTTCTTGGATGATCATCTTTCTTAGGCTTCTCTTCCTTGCAGTCAGCATCTTCATAAATCTTAAAAGATTTTTCTCCTTTGTGAGTAGATTTGCGGGTTTTGTTGCTCTCTTTTAAGGCAGCAGTTCCAATCTATCATAATAACGTTCCGAACATGTTCATTTCATTTATCTATTTATAACTAAAGCAATTTGCTTTGAATGGTAATTGGACATTAAATAGAAAATAACAAAAGCCTAGTTTGTCATTTAAAATATTGGGCAATGTTTGTTGTGAATCCTACTAAAAACTTAGAGCATCTTTAAAAAACATATTATTAACTAAAAATTACTTACGCGTTTTTTGTAACTAGCAACTTTTGAGAGAGGGCCATTCTTTGGTGAACTTGTTCTATAGCTAGGTGACTAAACAATAAATTATCATACTTATAAATTTTGCATTAACACATCATAGGAGCTCCTTAGAAATATTAATTCCTTTGCAATTTAGCCAGTTTTCCGATACAATTTCTAGTTTGGCTTCTTGGTAGTCAATTTAAGTAAGCGATTTGATTTTCGCCAAATTCTGGACTTCATTTTTTACATTAACTTAGAAAACGTTTGTAACGTTATACATTCCAAAAGATTCAACAAGTATAACCTTTGCAGTCGGTTCTGAAACGATTATAAACCTGTCCATCGGTAATCAGCCGATTATCATATTGTACAACAAAGCCGGAGTTCAAATTTTGCGCAAGTTCTTTGCTTATGTTTTATGGTATAGAGATTAAATTTAAAATAAATCTTCCATTAAAGTTAAAAATTAAAATATTGATTTGAAACTCTTACAAAAATAATTTGCATTCTATTTGACAAGAGTTATTATGAAATACTTTAAATATAATTTTATTAATGAATTACCACCTTAACATTCACAATCATTTTGAGGCAATGAACTTGTGCTAAAATTTAGTTTATTTCCCATATTTTATAATGACAATTAAAGCCTGAGTGAAATTGATAAATTCGCAATAAAAAAAAAACTCAGATTTTATAGTAAAATAGTTCTTTATACAATTTTAGGAATGCATGGGTTTTTATGTTTATAAGCAAAATTAATCGATGTAACTCAAATATTGGGGAGACATGGTCTGAATGTTACAGGAGCTGTGTGTCTGAAATCACTTAAATGATAATTAATAAGAACGTTTAACGGCTTGCTGTGATAGTGTCAGCTTATCATTATTAATTTAAGCCCACTCCTAGTTACGCCACTGGAACAAATACATCCTGACCACTGTAGAGTAAAGAAAGTCGAGAAAGACGAGCAGTTTGCACAAACACATTCCAACAAGATAGGATCATTCCACTCGAATGATTCAGTTTATGTCAGAAGCTATGCAAGTCTTCCGAATGGATCCTTGCCATTATAGTCAAAGCAACAGGACCTGCAGGACCTGTTTCGTACGCTGCTGAGACATCTGACAGCAATAAGGTTAAACGCCACATGGATTTCAACAATATTTATCACAGTTAGTGCCTTATTTTTATCCACTACTAGCAAATGCTAAGTTGAGATCTGGCCAGGGCCGGGATTTAAGTTTGACGATGCCCCTTAGGGATCACCAAACTTTTTTCACATTGGGCCAGGTAACTAAAACGAGCGCGGGTCATATAATCATTGTGTTCAATACTTGCAAGCCAGAACGAAAGCTCTGAGAAAAAGACTAAAACTGAATTTATTATTCCATATTATATTCATGGATGAGTGATGTACGATGCACAAAAACAAATTTAACTAACATATTTATTTTAAAAACGTTATCAAGGAACGCAACGATAGCAGAAAGGTTTAGTGAGATTTGTGAAACTGAAGTTTGCCTTTCAAGATATCGTCAATGTTTGCTTTGGAATTGCTGCATCCAATCAAGAGAATTGCTTTCAAATGTTCATCAGTCAATTTCGTCCCACGAATCTCCGATTATCGCTCACATAAAAACAATCGGCGCTAACGTTAATAAAAACCTAGAAAAAAATGATACCAATATACATGAACAACTATTTAACATATGTAGAGCTGAAATAAATAATTTTTATTTGTTTTCTTTTATATATTTCTGGTTTCTATTGGTAACGGAAATGACTTATCGTAAATATCGAAATTCACTTTCCTTGACAACAACATGCGTATTGTTATCTAACCAAATCTGCATTAAAAACACGCACTAATATTTTGAAATGTCATACGCACGCAATTTTGTAACCTACCTACATGTCCATGAAGATTTAGTGAGCTCAACACGACATTTAAATTTAAATGGCATCAACAGGTCTCGCGATCCGTAAGTTTTAACAGACAAATTCAAGTACTGTCGGCAGGCCGTCGCGGACCGTAGTTTGGTTGTGCTGTCCTAAACTGTTGATGTAGTAGTAGTAGTAGTAGTATTTGATTAATGTCCTCAGCATAACGTGATGAATAGGACAATTAACCTATTGAATGTGATGGAGCCCTTTATACGTTTAGCTCAAAATGTCATTTATCATTGCTTTTTGTGTTGAATACTTGAAAATAATAACGAAATTTATATTTTAAAACAACAAGAAGAAAGAGAACGAAAATATAATGTAAACTTTTTATTTATTTATTTTATTTATTTGATTAAAGTCCGTTGCATGACTAATGATTCGGACAAATGTAAACTTTTTAAGGAACGTGTTTATTTATGTGATAATACCAAAGACATTAAAATTATATTTTTTATGGATAGTTTCTAAAGTCATTATTGCGATTGACAAATAAATTATTGTGACCGCCCCAATTTATTTTTAGCAAATTTTATCAAATTTATTATAAAATATTTATTATAAAATAGTTAAGTTAAAACAATTACTCTCAAAAGTTGCTTTAAGTAGGTTTTGTTTAATTTAATTTTTTTTTTTTTGGGGCCTCCAAGAGACCTCTAAGCTGCAACTTGCCAAGCTTATAAATAAATCCAGCAGTGGATCTGGCTCGCTGGTCAGTTCAACTAAGCATGTGACCAACAACTGAGTAAATTTAATTTACTTTATTTTAATTGATTCAAAGACAACTAGAACCCATACAAAAAGTACAAATTGACAATTGAAAAGGTCCAAACACGTTTTACAAAGTCAGTTTCCTCAACTCCATCGGTGTCCATGTTTGAAACATCTAAAAATTCTTGGCCTGCAACCTTAGACCACAGAAGACTGGTTTTAGACTTTTGCTTGCTCTACAAAATAATTACATGGACACATGAACACAAATCCAATAAATAACATCCAACCAGTCTTCTATTCTGGTAAGGGAGGACACTTTTTCATTAATACAACAGTCTGCGGCTAGAACTCATTACCAGACGACATCGTAACATCTACCGCCTTCTCGAGGTTACGATGCTAAACTTGACCTAGATGTTGCCAATTCAATATCCATTTGTTTATTTTAGACTTTTT